>CABFWB010002663.1:69513-100019 GCA_902151455.1 Timema bartmani | reverse complement strand
TGTGTGTACCGCGTGCTCATTTAAAAACTTTCCACTTAAATATCCCGAAAACAAAGCAATGTTAAAAAAATATTTTAAAACAAAAGGGGTTTGGTTTTGAGGAGGTAAGTAAGGTAGTGAGGAAGGTATGACCTTGGGTGGCGTCACTAAGGTCACGTTAAGGTAGCTTTAATTTTTTTAGGTTCGATCCTATAATTTTTTACTGATTATTCCTGTAGCTTATGTCGTGCATTTTTTTCAAAATGGTGGTGTCGCGATTTTTCAAGTAAATATTATTATGAAATACGAGTCCCATAATTTTCAGCATCACCGGCGCTGGACGTGGCATTTATTCAAGATAAAGGGAACTGTTAAGTTTTTATTTTGAATCGAGAAAATTTGGGAACCTCGGCTTTAAGTCTTGTATACTATTAGAATAATTTGTTCAGTTATTTATTTCCTCTTAGCACATAAGATCTAACTTCGCCAAAGTGTTAAGGATGAGGAAGGTTGAATTTAGACGAAGTGTACCTAAATTTTTGTGTCATAAGAGTGAAATACAATCTAGGAAAAACCAAATTCAGTACACCCGACAGGTATTCTAACGCTGATATACCCTTTATCGGCGGTCCAATCTATTGTTAGAGAGACGCATTGTACCATTCGAACACCGAAACAGGCCCTAGCTCAACAAAGCCACGGTTTATTTGTTTTTGATATTTATGAGCTATCAAACCTATTTTCTTGCAGCATAGATGGGTCTTAAGAGTTATACCCTAACTTGTGTTAAGATGTAAAGCAAAAACAAAGATAAGTTTAGATATGTGAGAAGTGATTTTTCTTTAAAGGAAAGCTTATATAGTTTTCACATATAATATGTTTTTTTAAGTTGGAACTCACTTCAGTGGCCAAACGATCTAAGGTATCATTCTCATGCAAGATTGACTTGCTGGAAATAGTGATGGTTGGGTTTCGAATCCCGGTTGGGAATATTCAGGGATTTTTTCCCCTAAAGTTTTTCCCACTCTCCTACGTAAATGTGGGTGAATTACCCCTGAAAAGATTCCTTCATCACCCTTACCACATTAGTATAGTTATCAAATAAGATCATAACCCGAACAGGTGATAAAAAAAGAAGTTGGGTGGGCTTAGCTAAATCACGTGTGTGAACATAACCCATTTTGGTTACTGTCTCTTCATCAATTGGTTAGTCTTTGAAGATGCATTTTTTACTTTCCCTCTCTGTGCATGGTTCCCAATTAATTTGAGCAAGTAGCCCTACGCTAGAACTTGAGCTATCGAGTTGTTTATTTACAGGGTCTTTGCTATACACAAAGGATCGCCTGTTAAAAAAAAAATTATAGTCATAATTGGAGCTGAGTTGAAAGCAAAGAGGTAAGTAATAGTGTCCTGGGTGGTACAGATCGTAATATCCTGTTTAGGAAAGCTCCTGTTTGAATACCTTATGGTGACTGAACACATGCAACCTATCTACAATCTCACCACAATTATTATATAACTTGACTACATGACAAGGAAGTGTTAAAAAAAACTGTAATCCTGAGACCTATGTTGTGTTTACTTAGACAGGGATCTTCAACATTTCTCATCCAACATCAAGTCAAAACAAAAATGAATAAACCAGCTTTTCCTTGTGGTTAAGTGGATAAAAATAATTTCTGGAGAAACGTTTGTGGAAGTGTAAGGAGGTTTTGACATATTTTAAAGATGCATTGACAAGGAGCAGATTCTCAATAATGTATTCGGTAAAGTGGTCAGCGTGTAACGCTGGATGACAAGAGTTCAAATCCCTATCTAGGTTTTACCTTTCTATATTTTTAAATTTCATATACGCTATGTATCAATTTGTGTAAATCTTGAATAGAAGTATATTGGGAAGTGTTTAAAAGAAAAAGGAACTTAATCAAAACAATCTTTTTTTTATTTAAATTGATTCCAGAGACAAAATTTTCCAATACTCCCTTCCTTACAAAACTTTATAAAAACTCAAACAATTTCACAAATAATTCCCACTTATTTTCCCTCAAACTAAAAAATGACTGGTCACCTTTGGTCATTTTTTATAGGGTCTAGTCTGTAAGTTGTATCACTAGGTTGGAGTAATTTATACAGGTTTAGCTCAAAAATAATATTCATGAACAGATAAAATGTATCTAATATCACAAAAATAAAAATTAAAATAATAAACATGTTAATTTAGGTTGGAGTGGAAGGGGATTCGAGAAAAATGTTTTTTTCTCCAGTTTTATGGAGAAATTTTTTTGGTGTAAACAAATAAAATATTGCTCTAGTAGAAACATATAATTTAATTTTCTTCGCATGATGGTATAAAAAGTTGTTAAATATTTGTTAAGGGTGTATATTAATTAAAAGACAACTTTTCTCTTCATTTAAAAAGTTTGTCATCTAATGCCGCTTTGCTCATGATACATATTCAACAACTGTTGATATCATGATGTGAAGAAAATTAAACTCTGTTTGTAGTGGAACAATTATTTTTTTTATGTTGGCCAAAAATGTTTTTCTATAAAATCTGCAAAAACACTGGCCTTTTCTCGCGTCTGTTTTCATCCCACCTTAACAGTTGTCAGAAATTCTAAAATAAATTGGTGCTTGAGATTTATGTGATGAAGCAGCTTCAGTCCAATTTTTAAGATAGTACAATCATTTTTTGTTGTTGTGATAAATAATAATAATTATAGCAATTTACTTTAATATTAGTGTTTTTTAGCCAGCCTATTTATAATATAGGTTATAGCAAAAGTGACTACTATAATTCATTCACGACCTTAGTTTACTCTGAAGACAGCTCAAATTGTTACTAGAAGTAGTCCCTAATATATCACTACGCCAACAGCTGACATCTATCATCTATCTAATACAATACGTTAAAGTAGACCTTTTAACTAACCTATAGCTGAAAGATTAGGTTCCTCAGATGATAATTGGACAGTAAAATACATTATAGAATCGTACTTAATTTAATTTATTATAATCTATATGTTAAACCTAATATAGGTTAGACCAGGTACATTTTAAATAAAGCTAGTTAGTGAGAAAATTAAATAATCATGTAGTCATAAGTACTTCTATAGCATCGTGGGTTTTTTACGATTTTAATCCAAGAGGTAAAGAAAAAGAAAGGTAATTGGGAGGAAAATCATCCACCATACCGTGGAAAAGCGGTTGGGGAAAACAAGATAATAAGTCACTTGGTAAAACAGCAACCAAGTGTACTCAGCTGATATCCGAACCTTAACCAACGTGGCATTGGACATCAAGTCAATTTGAAGTTTGATCCTATAGACCACGTGACTATCTGTTAGGGTGTAAAACAAAACAAAACAATAACAAAATATAATTACCTGCCTTGTTGACGTAGTTGGCTAACGCGATAGTTTCATGTTAAGCTAAACTGCTAAAGATGGGGAGATAAAGGTTCGAATCTCCCTCAGGTAATCTGGAGGTATTTTTCCCTTATAATTATAATAATTGTACAAGTGGCAGCAATAAGTCAACTACCGAGTTGAAGATGGCTGCGTTATCTGATAGCTCGTGATATTAATAAAATCACACATTTGTAGCCGACGACTTTAGCACGTCCATCATATTCTGCCTTAAAATATGAGTGAAGAATGACCATTTTCACAGGACGAATCCTAGATAGCTTTGGGGTTAGAGCATTGGCGCACTAAACCAAAGATACCTGGTTCAATTTCCGTGTCCAGGTGTCATTTTTCAATTTTCACAATATGATTTATAGATGGAGTAATCCTCACTAAAAGCATAAATAATAGCTTTGGCTATTTGATTCTTCAATATAAATTTGTTCCTCTTAATACTATCAATCAATGATTCAGTTTCTCAATAAATAAAGTTATATTCCGTTTGGAAAATAAAAAACAAACTTTCTATGGTCTTACTTTTTGATTCCCTTTCACCTACAAATTTTTATTTTATAAAATTAGGGAAATTTTAAATTTAAAACAAGATTTTTTTCCATTATTGAGCTCTACTTTATTTTACTCGGTTAATTAATGCCTGGAGGTTAGGGTTTTAATCCCAACAGGATGTCCTTAGGGTGTTTTCCTTGAATTGTTTAACAATATTCCTTCACACAAATACTGGGTACATTTTCTATTAATTCAAATCTACTCACCCCTATACAGTTTAGGTAATTAAAATGTAAACATCTGACATGTATTAGTGGGGAAAACCCACAGATAACTTTATTTTATAATACAATTACTGTACTATCACTTTTTTGTAATATTTTCCCCAAGATTAGATTTGGCTATAGAATTATTATATTTATTTGGAGTCCTTGTCTATTATTAATATTATCATTTTATTTTTGTTGATACACTAAATATTCTAGCAAAATAACTTAGCTCTATACACGCAACCCTTGCATAAGGTTTTTTTGCTAGTGAAATACTTTCTTGTTTATAAAACAAATTTGTTTCATCAATTTCACGGAAAATTAAACGGCACTTGGTTAATTTGTTTCTTTAATTTTGGGAGGCACTGCTAAAACCTAAAGTCAATGGTGAACCAGTTTATTTTTCTCATCAAGTCTGGCTTAATGTATTCTATTTATCTACAAAAATGTCACCTGTATTTGCTGTCGTATTCTAACTAACATATAAAGAAATCCATTCCTATTCTATCGTCGTGTTTGAATGTATTGTTGTGAGAATAAATCTTACATACAAATGTTATTTTTTACCTCGTGTTGACAAAACAATTCTAGATTAGACCGGTGTTTTTATAAAAGGAAACATTGTTTGGAAAATATATCGGCTGACAAAAGATATACACAAAAGAATGCAAATAGCTTTGTATTCAATATTTTACTTTAATATAAGGAAATCACATTCAATTTACCTTTTTCAATTTTGTTATTTAAAAAAAACTAATAACTTTTGATCTAAAAGGTAAACAAACCTTTTCTATAGAGCGTGCAAAATTGATTTCAGCCAATCAAATACCTAAGAAAAATAAACATTTATACTAGTTTTTATATATGAAATAAATTACTTTTGTGTATTGAATTATTATTTTACAGATTTAACAAGTTTTTCAGAATCAACCTTGGTTATTTTAATCTAAAAAATCTCATATGTATGGTTTTGCTAAAAATAGCTTTTTCTCAAATTTAAAATTGTGTTTTAGGGTTGTCACTTTTGACGGATGATGTCAATTTGGAAATATTTTACTTAAATAGATTGGCCGCTGCTTAACATTAATTCTTCTAACTATACGTTTCTTTTGACTAAATATTGACATGATTAAATTCACTTTTAATATCGGAACAAGTACAACACCTTGACGTAAGATCAACAAGTATCTCAGTAGAGCATAAGTTCTCCAGAATAACGCTAAAACATGTGCAAACCATTCTCATAACTTGTATAACTTAAAGTTAAGGTGATTGGCCCTTTTCATTTGGCGTGGAAATACAGAGTCATGAGAACAAACGGTTATCTTCAAGAATTCTTTATTATTTTGCAATTTTCTTTTAGGAAACGGTTTGTTCAAGAATATAAGCATGTTGATTAAGTTATACTTTTTATGTACACACCTCCTCTATAATTTTAACAGTGATCAAATATCGATAAAATTGACATTTTTCAATAGAAAACTGCCAGCTTTATAACAAAAAATAAATGGTACGGCGCACCGCACAGACTTTCTCTCTCTTTCTATAAACTCGTAAGATTTCTGAACGGAATAATGTACATTGTATCATCACCACTCCACATAAGAACACGCATAAAATAATATACAATGATATAGAATCAATGAGAAAAGAGGCGCATCTTTGTCCACCTAAGAGCATTTCAAACAGTTTAATGTCTTCCACAAGGGTCAACACTTCGTATTAAAATTTCGATTTCTGGTTAAAATTTTAACATTTTATAAGGTGTTGCAGATCTTCAAGTCATCGCATTGATATTTAATTATTCATTTATACATTTTGACCAATAAAAAATGTAAATATTGACTATTGAGTCTAAAATGGAGATAGATCATTGCTATGCAAACATTTCTCCTAAGAGCTTTAAGGAAAAATAACATACTTTTTTAGATACTTATATTTAATTACTCTATGGCATTGGAGAATTATTGCGTTAAGACTTAAGTAGTATATGTTTACAACTAAAGCTCACAAAATTGTATTAATATATTTGCAAATATCTCAGAAACTGTTGCTTTTATAAAAATATATGTCAAATAAAAGTTTTTTATTTCTAATAGTCCTACAATTTTGCAATGATAAGTTGTTTAGTTTCTCAAATAGTTGTGGAGATACGGAAATTAACGCTTCTGTAAAGTACCCTAAAAATCATTTTCATAGGAAAATGAAAATAGCCAGTTTATTTATAATCTTAATCAACGCCTAGATACGAATTTTAATCAAAATCGTTTGAGCAGATTTTGAGAAAACCAAATTTTTCTCTTTTCGCCCTTCAGTAAACTACCCTTAATTTTAAGTTTTTATAGACACACAGACAGACGGCATTGCAAAGACTATTTTTTAGGGTTCGGGGGGTCATGAGACGTCGACATCCATCAACATTTCAGGTTAGTTTTTTTTTACGGTCGCAATACTTAAACTTTAATGTCCAAAAAGTTAAAAAAATTCATATAATTGCGTATAGATTGAAAGTTATTGATTTTATAAAAATATGTTTCGGATAAAATATCTGTATTATAAATATATATACATATTTGTAATGCTAAGTAATTTCATATCTCAAATAGTTTCGGAGCTATTATAAAAAATGTTAATTGACGCATCAGACCGGAGCCCTTAAAGCCATTTTGCCGAAATATTGAGGGTAGCCATTTTGTTTGGAATATTTATTAATGTTTATAAATGAAATTTAATCAAAATCGTTAGAGCCGATTTTGAGAAAATCGACTTTTTCTCTTTTTGCCCTTCAGTAAACTACCCTTAATTTTAAGTTTTAATAGACACACAGACAGACGGCATTGCAAAGACTATTTTTTAGGGTTCGGGGGGTCATGAGACGTCGACATCCATCAACATTTCAGGTTAGTTTTTTTTACGGTCGCAATACTTAAGCTTTAATGTCCAAAAAGTTAAAAATATATATATAATTGCGTATAGATTGAAAATTATTGATTTTATAAAAATATGTTTCGAATAAAATATTTGTATTATAAATATATATACATATTTGTAATGCTAAGTAATTTCATATCTCAAATAGTTTCGGAGCTATTATAAAAAATGTTAATTTACGCATCAGACCGGAGCCCTTAAAGCCATTTTGCCGAAATATTGAGAGTAGCCATTTTGTTTGGAATATTTATTAATGTTCATAAATGAAATTTAATCAAAATCGTTAGAGCCGATTTTGAGAAAATCGACTTTTTCTCTTTTTGCCCTTCAGTAAACTACCCTTAATTTTAAGTTTTAATAGACACACAGACAGACGGCATTGCAAAGACTATTTTTTAGGGTTCGGGGGGTCATGAGACGTCGAAATCCATCAACATTTCAGGTTAGTTTTTTTTACGATCGCAATACTTAAGCTTTAATGTCCAAAAAGCTAAAAATATATATATAATTGCGTATAGATTGAAAATTATTGATTTTATAAAAATATGTTTCGAATAAAATATTTGTATTATAAATATATATACATATTTGTAATGCTAAGTAATTTCATATCTCAAATAGTTTCGGAGCTATTATAAAAAATGTTAATTTACGCATCAGACCGGAGCCCTTAAAGCCATTTTGCCGAAATATTGAGAGTAGCCATTTTGTTTGGAATATTTATTAATGTTCATAAATGAAATTTAATCAAAATCGTTAGAGCCGATTTTGAGAAAATCGACTTTTTCTCTTTTTTCCCTTCAGTAAACTACCCTTAATTTTAGGGGTAGATATCCAATTCCAAAAACCCCTCGGGGCAACCCTATGAAAACCCTAGATATCAAGTTTCAGCTCAATCGGTAAAATAGTTTAGGCTCTAGTTGGAGGTACAGACAGACAGACAGACAGACAGACGGAAATTCAAAAACCACTTTTTCGGATTCAGGAAGTCATGAAACGTCAAAATTCATCAAAATCTCGAGTTCGATTTTTTTGACGATCACCATACTTTCTCTACCTGTAAGATAGAGAGAAAGTAATAAGAAAATTAACAATTGATAAATATTGATACATTATCTTAGAAGGGGTGTTGAGAATATGAACATAAAAATTTCACTCGTTCTCAAGAAAACTGATATTTTCTAACCTATGATTTTTCCACAAGACCTGTCTGGTAGCTAGCGCCATCTACTGTTTCCGTGATCCATCTGTTCATGTTGGCGCGGAAGGATACTTTGGTCTATTGTGAAGCCATGCCACGCCCTTCAACCTCCCCTACACCATCCCACCAAATAGGTTTTAAACTTGAACTCGACAGGGACAAGGGCCAAGGGCTCTATTCATTGGAAGCTTAGGCAATTAAAGTCAAATTAACTTGTTGACATTTTTTTCCTTATAGAAATAAATGACAGAAGAAGTAAGATGTTCAAGACTATTCTTCCCTGTGCATTTTTTTACACACTCAACCGTAGCCTATTTTAAGTAAGTTTTGAATCAGTTTAAAACTTGTCTACTACACTTTAAAAAATTTAAACTGTTGCTATAGCCTATAATTACGATTATTTTAGTTTCTTTAATGTTTCGAGAAATATGGAAATGAAACATGTTAGTAAGAACACAAGATTATAAAAATCTTTGAAAAGCCTGATCATTAAGTTAATCATTAAATGTTTAATTTATAATAGCTAATTTTAATAACTATATTATAACTTAATTGTGTAACATTTGTATACAAGTGTATTCTAATATGCTCAAAATCAAATGCATTGAACTAACTATACCATAATATATTTTATATTTATGTCAGAGCCTTGAGCTTTGTGTAGAGCCACGATCACAGTATATTCATGAACGTTCTTCAAATGTTTGTTTAAAATTGGCTGAATGCTTATTCTACATTTTCTGAACTTAGTCCCTTTTTGAAATGTTCATTTCAAAAAGGTAGTATTGTTTCAACGATTGCATTGAGCACAGGATTATAACGGAATAATCTAGTAATTGTAGGATAAAGAAGAATATTTAGAGGAATTACACTCGCAACAAAGTTTTGTAATAATAAAAACAACTACACTTCACATCAACTCGTGTTTCAAATGTGTACGTAAACTAGTTAAAAAGTATTAGTTATCTCTTTTCATATTATATGTTTAAAATGGTAGGATACTTTTCAGTGTGCTATAAATGGCATTGTAACCCTCCCCCTTCCATATTCCAATCCATAAACCCCCAAACCCTCTTTTTCCACGTCATCTTCATAATCCATCTACATGTGCACCAGTCAAAATAAAATTACTAATTCCCTTCAACTGTTGAGATAATACCATAAGTGCTATATTTCGACTAATTTAATCTTGTCAGCAGTTCCATTATCTTAAGTGATATACAGGGACATTTTATGTTTATTACAAAATTAATATCGGGCATGGATGATTGTTATCCTATTTTGTAATCATCCAAATAAAATGTTCGTGTACTCGTTATTTTTGCAACCAAAGAGAGCGCGTGCAAAGGAAAATGTTTATTATTATTATTATTATTATTATTATTATTATTATTATTATTTTTATTACTTTTATTACACAGGCTATCTAATAAATGTAAACCTCAGTGGTCTTAGGGCCAATTTCTCATCGCAGGAGCAGATGTTTTTGGGTTCAAACCCGACAATGGTAGACGGATATTCCTTAAATGATAAAAAAAAACCATAGCACAAATTCCTTTGGATGGTAGGTAAAGCCGTTTGGTCCCATGTTGACTGTGACATGTAAATGAACCGTGAAAATAACTTTCTTGCAAAACTAGTAAACGCGTTCGCGCTCACTCATAGAAACTCAGTGTGCAAAGCAACGGGGAACTACCACACTCTCTGAATTCCCCATAGTATATGGGATTTCTACCAGATGGTGCATGCAGTACTAGTCAGCCGAAGGATCGAGTGAATGCCCCGCTCCGGATGGATAGAAATCACATCAAACCATTAAGAAGAAGAATCTAAGAAATAAAGGTAGCAACTTTGTTAATCACAATGTGGTGAGTCATTACATTTTTTTTATCTATAACTAATGTTCCTTTTTTTATTGTTTTACGTCATAAATTGATACATTTGGAGTTGGGAAACTGTCCAATTGGATAATCCCTAAGCGATCATTCTCAAAATTATTCAAAGAAAAGCACAAGAATAATAAACTGTATCAATGTTACATTTGTTTATTATCACGCTACACACTATTTTAAAACCTGAAGAAGTCAGTCCCCTCTTGAGTGGTAGAAGAGATGGTTGTTGGGGGAGAAGGAGACCTTGAGGGCAATCTTATTTCCCTCCTGTGTTCTCTCCCAAATATCCCTCCGCTCCCTCTCAGCCCCAGTAAACGGGTCCCATGTCCCCGACCAAAGAGTGGTCTGGAGCCCAGATTAGTATCGACAGACGGACATTGTCGTGGTGGATGGGGGAGTTCTTAGGAAGGAGAAAGGAAATGGGGCGAGTATTCTTGGACGCCTCCCTTCCACTGAGACAATCACTTTGTCATCTTCACTTTTTTCATATCTACTTCTGGTTCCTCCTCTGTTTCGAGGGGCTTACGGTGACAAAGTAGGACATCACAAAATAGTAGGAAGGACATTCTTATCTATTACAAGCGATCCTTAGTAATCCTATAAAATAATTATTTAGTCCGTATTTCGTAGGAATAAACTTATCTGACACTTTGAAAACTTAATAGAACCACTTACATGTAATTCATACGCTATGTCATATGATCTTTAGCTATTACTTTTGGAATTACTTCAATTTTAGAATAATAATACCCGTTTGGGTTATACATTTAAGTACTATAATGGGTTAAGAATTGGGAAAGTTGAATATATAGGAAGTGAACCCGCACTTGCGTGTAGGGAGAGGGGAAGACCATTTAAGGAAAACCACCCCCAGTTCACCCAACCGAGATTCAAACCTCAATCTCCCCGTCCTTGGCAGTCTAGTTCAACACGAAACTAGCGCGTTAGCCAACTACGCCACTGAGGCGGGTTTCAATTTTAGAAGATCTAGCCTATGATAACCTAACTATTCTTACCCTTAGGTGATATCCTTTCGTTTTTGTAGACCAAGACTAACATAACATAACATAGACTAAGCCTCAAGTGATTACCTTTCAATTTCTTAAACCTAATCTAACCTAACCTATTGAGTGATTGAATAAATACCTGCTTCGATGCCCATGTGGTCTAACGCGCTACTCTCGTTTTCGATTAGACTGCCGAAGACGTGGAAATTGGGATTCAATCTCGGTCTGGTAAACTGAGTATTTTTCCTAAATGGTTTTCTACTCTTCTTTTAAGCAAATGCAGGTGCACTTCATCTCAATTAAACCTTCCTAATCTCTACGCCATTAGTGTTATTAGTACATAATAGTATAATTAAAACAGGTAGTAAGACGGGGGAAAAAAAAAAGAAACTGGCTAGAGAAATGCGAGTAAGTATTAAACAAACACACAGGGTGAAATTAAGAGGTGTTTTCACAACTGCACCAAACGTCTTACGCGCATTATTTCATTTATACTAGTAATCGATTCGAAATGACACAAAACTAAAAACACATAAATGTAAAACTATCTAGGATATTTTAGACATACTTTGAACAAAAGACACAAGAAACACTAAAGATATATTGGTATTATTTTTACATGACCTCCTAGGTTTATACAGCATAGACGATATCTGACAACCAAACCGTTCCGTGATAATCAGCATCTGTTGTGTGATTTGTGTGAATGCAGCAGTGATATTGCTCGACCATGTACAGCATTTATATATACTAATAAATTCCCAAGATTCCTCTATACACCTGAATAGATAAAGGAGGGGGGAGGGGGGTGAATTCAAAAGGAATTAAAACATCGTTGTAGTTTTATTTAGTTTCGAACGGATCAGCCTGTGTGTTGGATCATTTACCATTTTGTTACTTTGTATTTTTAAGTTGAGAATATCTGAGTTAAAGATTTAGATGAAATATTAAAAACTACCCTCAATTATAATCTTCCTTCCCCACAATCCCAACACCACGTCTGCATGGTTTATGGCATAAATTTCACAAAAGACTGAATTGTCTGTGAATGGGAGATCAAGGTTCTAATCTGGTTGGACTCTGAGCTGTTTTTCTCTTAGATTAAGTCATTTGTTTTAATAGGTCCAAACATACTAATAAAAGAAACTCCTTAACATACTAAAGAGCCTTCTGTGTAACTTAATAATTAGTTTTAGTACATGTCGTACCAGTTTTTGTAATTGGTGAAGCATGATGTCCAAAGTAAGTTCTAAATAAATGCACCAACTAACCCAACAAGAAGATACCTAACTAGAGTGTAGAAATATAGAACTTCTGAATCCAGACAGGACTTAATTCTCAGACTCACAGTTCCGACTCAGGTGCCGTAGAAGAGTACTAACAAGCTATAAATAGCGCGACAGTGCAATGTGTTGGATTTCACGGCACTTTTGTGGAGAGCTCATGTTGAACAAAAATAAAACCTTTTCATTTGAAAAACTGCAATAATATTCACTTTTTTTAATCTGTTCTTGATTTTAATAATAATGTTTATTATATTGCCTCCATGAAAAAAGATATATTCTTGTATTAGTTGTATTCTAGATTTGAAACTTTCCATAGCTTGTTCAGATCATTTGAATTTCTTCAGCGATTCGTTGTTTAAACTCTGCGATGGTTCGTGGCTGGCTTACGCACTCTTTAGACTTTTGTAAGTGAACTTAGACCACCAATGCGCCCTTCTCTGTGGTCTGCCTCTTCCTTCAGCTTGTAGCCACCATTTTTGAGAAATGATAGTCAGAGAGCTACAAAATAAAAACAGTATATATATTTTATTGGAAATCAAAGAAAGAGTTGATATGCAATAACAATTCATAAATATATAAATACTGACTAGAGGGTCCAAAGTCAAATACTTTAATATTAAAGAAGAATATTTCATAAATATATAAATATTGACTAGAGCATCCAAAGTCGAAGAATTTAATATTAAACAATAATTTTTCATTAATATATACATATTGACCAGAGCGTCTAAAGTCGAAGACTTTAAAATTTAACAAGAATATTTCATAAATATTTAAATATTGACTAGAGTGACCAGAGTGGAAGACTCAAATATTAAACAAGCTCGCCAATTATGCCATTAATATTCTGGACATTACAATAATTAAAGATTCCAAGATTACAAAGCGAAATCGTTATAAAGTTCCCCCGTCTCCCATGATAATAATCAATCCAATGACGTAACAAAGACACGTGATATAAAGAAGGGATTTAGAAGATTACTTATAACAACAAATAAGTTCACGTGCATCTAATTATTAACTGTACGGTGTTAAATATAAGTGTCCTGACTAACAATGAATCCCAAAGAGATACAGTCATAAAGTATTATACAAATAAAGGGCGATCACCTTCGCCTTTAACCACTTAAGGCAGTCCAAAGCTATTGAAGCTACAAATATACTATAGACAATTAAGTGTACGTTTCCCACATACTAATAAACGTCAATAGGTGCTATCAATGTTATTTTACCCTAAAATTCGTTCTCCAGCGAACGACGCCAACAATTAATCAGAAAGTCAGTATGAGCGCAATCACAGGCTAGTCGCCTGGCGGCAAAAACAGAAAATACGTTTACATTGGAGAAAGGATTAAGTTTCCCCAAAAGGTTGAATGAAATAAGAACGTGGTTGAAAATTAACCACGCTGATACCGAAAACCCACCTCATAATTGAAAATTTAAATTTATAATATCAAATCAATAATTTTGAAAAGATTCCCACGCCTTTAACCGAAATAGAATTTTGAAGGATAGAATTAAGTCAAAGCTTAATTTGCCGCTCTCACCTTTGGTAAGCCTATGATACAATGAGTGACGATGTCTACAAAACACAGCCATATATAGCAAGCTCACCAGACCACATGTTCTCAAAGAGTAGGTGTGATAAGGGGGAGAGGGGATTAGAAGGGACGAGACCTCGAAGCGTGTAGAAGCTTGTGGAAGCTTGTCGAAGCTTCGATGGCATGATGACAACAGAAAATACGCTTGGACAAGTGAGGCGGGGGAAGTAACAACTAGGCGCGCAACGTAGCCTTCATTTATTTGCCATGGGTGTAACCTTTATTCTTGCACCGCGCCAAGTCCCGCCTCCCATCAGTCAGCCAGATAGTGTTAGAGGATGGTGTTGTGGCCAAGCGTGTGTTGGAGTTGGGGTACAACGCGTCGGAGGGTGAGTGCTATGCCTATTGATTGAACTGTTACAATGTAAATTGCTACAGGCACCCGGAATTCTATTCTTTCCTTAAAGTCATTACACATTTTATCCCTCCTTCTTCCTAAGCTCCTCTTTCCCCTCTTACTTTCCTTCTATAACATCATACAGAAGACAGTTACTTCTAAGGATGAGTCATATCCATCTTCTTTGTACTGAAGAATCAAATACAAAATGGTTCTCTTCTCACCCACGTTTCTTGGGACCTCATTTGTCAACCTGTCTGTTCATCTGATCTTTTCAAATCTTCTCCAGCACCACATTTCAAAGTTCTCCAAGTGTTTATTTACGGGTATGTAAACAAACATATTTTTGATATTGGAATGACGAACCAGAATGTATCATTGGTCTTGGATACCACTTAAAATTTATCAATTTAACAAGAAGAGATTCATAAATTGAATTGAAATGAAGTTTTTATACTGAAGGCTATTTTTTTTCTTATTTTCAACTTGAGCTCCTCACAATATCGCTACAAAAAATCACATTCAATTGTATCATGCTGTATAGTATATTTAGAAAATTATGTTTAGCCAATGTCGTAGACTAGTGGCTAAAGAAAACAAATGATTTATAGAAGATCTGGATTTTTTCCAATGTAAGATCCAAAATATTATATATATATATATATATAAATAAATGTATTACTTCGCAAATGAATTATTTATAAATGTGTTGTTCAGAGCTGTGTACTTATTAAGGAATAATTTTTCTGCTCTCTGCGCCTGAGTTTAAGAGATAGTCTCTTGTTACTCTAATGCGGTAAGGATTAGTAAGGTATAATTTAGAATAAGTGTAAGCGCATTTTTGCAGAGGTAGAATGTAAAACCAATATTGAAAATCTGCCTCTAAACACTCAGCCAGTATTCTATTTTTTTAAATTTCTTTTGTTACCAATCATATAGCACGAGTCTTACTAAGGATATGACTAAATGTAATTTTTAAAATGTGTAACATATTTTTAGCCAAACAGATAATAGAACGCGGTGCTAAAACATTGATTGGGGAATATCAAATACTAATTTAGAAAACATTATAAGTAATTTCTACCAAGGGATGATTAAATCATACTTAGGATATGACTTATAATCTTAGTAAACTTTAAACGCTCCTTGACACCAATTTCTTTGAATGTTTTCTGAATTAAGATAACATGAGACTAACGGCTGACACCTTTATCCGCGTTCTTACCATTGCTGTTGATGGATGTGCTGTTTGACGTTTACTTAATTTGTAATTCGTAACTATATATTGTTTCTATTTGTTTAATAATTCCAATTTAAGTACGTGATACCAAACAATAGAATTTTTAGTACTTTTTATTTTAACCTTTCAAAAGCTTTTTATGTAACTGTTTAGTTTTTATGCTTAGTTAGATTGATCTAATATTATAAAGGGTTTAAGGAAGGTTTTATTAATAATTGACTTACCTAACTAGCTATTTAAGAAATAATATACTACAATACTGTACATACGTTTCCCTTAAATTAAAGCAAAAGTTGTTCATTTATTGGTAAAAAGAGAGAAAGGTCATGTTTAACTTGACCTCAGAGGGAAGACAAAGTTGCCAGGTCTATTCAAATATCTAGATTCGCTACCTTGAGGCTAAGATGAAGAGTTAGGGTTTATCTCTCAAGTACCCCCACCAAACCACCTCTTTCTTTGCCCTTTCATCTCGTCTCTGACCACTTCTTACTAAACATTTTGAACAAATAAATGCGCGACTTTCTTCCCACTGAAAAATATTGTATATTTCAACCACAAAGATTGAGAAAGTTGGAATACATTTTACAGTTAAGATTAAAAAATAAAAAACTTGTTGAGTGAAACTAAGTTAAATTTTATTTTAAACAAGAATACACCCCTTAACTAAACTATGCAGAGAAATACTTTTTAAGTACATCATTTCACCACAACACTTATAGGTTACTCATCCATTGACTAGTTAATCTAATTAAACAACGTGATCCTCTCATATTTAGTGTTGATTCAAGATTATAAATGTATCTGATTATCCATTAATTATAAATATATTTTTTTTATAAATGACATATTTAAAAAATTAAGATCTAGAGTCGTGATCTTGATTAAACTAATTAAAAATTGGGTTGATATATAAGTTAATATTAGATCCTATATTTCTCGAATCCAAAATTCGAATCCGAATCGTAAATTTCATTTAAAATATTGAATCCAAATTTAAATATTTTAATCCTTAAAAATGTTTTATTTAATGTGAGACTATTTAAAATATATTCTAAAAGAAGTTATTTAAGGCTGATTCCACAGACAAATGCTGTATTGCTTGTAATATATTATACGTCATTAACAAGAAGTTTTGTTTTTTAGTAAATTAATTATATTGATACAATTTTGTTCTTTTTTTTGTTATTTTGTTTCTCTTCCAACTTCAAAAATCTGCATAATTATTTTCACCAATTGCTTATAATTGTTATTTGAAGTTAAGTTATTTATAATTGTATTCAATATAATTTTTGAGACTTTTACGAATGTTGAAACTCTAGAATACCATAGGATCTGGGAGATTCAAGGAATTAAGAATTTTACCGTCTTTTATCTAGTAAACTAATTACTTGATTATTTCATTCTTTAATAATTGCGGTATTGAGTAGAAGTAAACGTCCAATTGGAGCTTGTCTTACTAATCGTCCTGGTCGTCATCAAATTGGCAATAGCTCTTTCCAGATTTTTTCTTCTTCTATGAATCTGTCCTTGGACAGGTATCAACTGGACGTCTTCCATTTTCTCGGTACTGAGTGTTTTCTTTCATCCTCCTGTAGCTTCGTCCTTTCTTGATATCTCTTAGCATTCCCGATATTCTTAATCCTCTTTTTCCTTCTATCTTCCCTTACATGATCCCTACGTAATGTGTGACCCAACCAAGACGTTTTTCTATGTACTATCATTGCCAATAGGCTCCTCTCCTCTCCTAACAACCACCTCAACACCTCCTTATTCCTCATCCTGTCCGTCCAATTAATTTTTTCCACAAACACATTTTAAAACCTTCCAAATACCTCTGTCCCGTCTTTATTACTGTCCACGTTTCAGATCCACACGTCACTCTACTCCACACATATCACTTTGCAAACTTCTTTCTTCGCTCAATCGTGATTCTTCCAGCTGTCAGAAATCTCCTTACTCTTCCATATGCTCCCTTCCCCATGGCTACCCTACTTTTAGCTTCCTCCATGCAATTTCCATTCCAGTTCATCAAACTTCCCAAATATTTTAACGAGCTTACTTGTTTTAGTTTCATCCTTTCAATCGTTATATAAACGCTGCTTCCTTACTTTCAAACGTTCATCACTTTCACCTTATCGATGTTTCCCTTCAGTCCAAATTCCTTTCCCACTCTTATAATATCTATCATCCATTAATGTCCCACAGTTATTCTTACTACTCTGCCAGCACCACTTGATTGTAGATTAAAGGTGGAACTTAGATGAACTGAACCCAAGCTGGTGCGGAAGTAGAGTGGAAAGCAATTTAGGAAATGCCACCTTCTTTATACCGTCACTAGCAAATCCAAACGGATGAGGTTTACATTTTAACCTGCGTGGCTACCAATGCAAGTAATTAATAAAATAGAATAAATGTAAATAATTAGTCAAATTTATGCTGGAAGATCATTATATTTTATTCACTTGTCCTTAATACACTATGAGGATATTAATGTATGTTTATTTACTAAGGCGGGCTGGAAGTTAACGTGAGCTAGGGTGCGTGTTTATAAAAAAAATGTATAGCAAACAAAATTTAGTCTAATGTAAATAAAATATTGCTTCAGTATATATGTTTTGTCTAATTTTCTACACAAAGTAATCTCAACAAAACTCGAGTATATGTCACGAACATCTTGGTATTTGAACAGAAATTATTAAATGAAAATAAAATAAAATATCTAGTTAAAACTCCACAATAACCATGCCAAATATAAAATAACTATTACGACTAATATATGTATAAATTTAAACTTTTCTAATCATTAAATATTCTATATATGTTTGGAAAACTTTTTTTTATAAAACCTGCCAAAATATTTAACTTGACTAGCTTTTCCTTACATCCCCTCCTAAGCTCACCTATTTATCAATTGCCTTCCCCTTAAATAACTTATCAAGGTCACTCTCCATATGCCACTCTTCCTCAAACACCTCCACCAATTCTTTTAAGCTTTTCTCTCCACTCCCCTAAAGGCAACAAAGTTGACCACTTGAGTTTCGTTAACGACACACTACATCCTTGTTTGGATCACTGAAACTTCGTCTTCAAAAACCCACATAACTTTTCAACCTTTTTATTTTTTTACTTCTTTTTTTAAAACCTTTCTCGGTGTTTGTGTGTGTGTTTGTTTCTTCTTGTGGGTTTCATCAATGTTCTTCAGATCTTAGAAGTTAGTAACTTAGTTTCAATAGGCCAACGAAAGGAGACTGAAAGTTAGTAGTAAAAGTTGGAACGCGAGTGATGTTGATTAGAAAGAGATGGATGGCTTGATGATTGGATGGAGTACCAGAAGAAAGTTCGTAACAAAATAATTAAAAGGACTGAAAACATATCTCAAGAGTACAGTTTACTATCTGCTCTTGGTATGGATAGTGTTTAGATTCAAGACCAGCTTCAAAAAGTAGGTGAGATTGACAGTTACCACAATATCATAGAAGTGTCACATTCAGTATTTTATCTTTGGCACACTTAGGTCTACATATTATTTAAATATACTCATATTATATATTATATACACCATATTATACTACTCATCCAGACTAACATGCGGACTATATGCCAAGCTCATCTAGACTGGTTTGTGGATGAAGAAGAAGTTGGAGTTACAATACAGGCTGGGTGTACTGAGGCTAGTTGATCCTCACTCCATACACATTCTCTTGCATTTTCTCTAAATTGGGCCCTACCAATCCCAGCCTTAAAAACGTGATTTATATTCGTGTAGGTCTATTGAATAGTATGACACAGAGGTAAAAACTGAAAGATAAATTACACAAATTGGGTGGAGATGAGAAAGGTAAGATCTATAGTAGATTTACCCTTATTCGCGTAGAGAGTGAGTGGGAAACAATTTAGAAAATGTCACTAATCCGACCCAGTTCGGCCACAACCAGTGGGAGACAAGCTTGGGCTAATAGAACATCTACGTTTTTCACAACATTTAAAGCCCGATTTTGTATTTATATAGATAAAGAACCAAATAATAAATGGTACCCTGGTTTGATTCCAGATGTCCCTAGAATATAAGTATAATACAATAAGCGGGTCTACTGTATTACCTAAAATTAGTTTATAATGGGAATAAATCGGTGTTAAGGAAGTGAATGTTAAATGTCCTGATATTCTTTCTCTTGGTGTTTCTTTTATAAGGTAGTGCGTCATATTAAAAAAATATGATATTAAAAAAGGTAAAGATTTACAAAAATGGATAGTTAATAATTGTTTGTTGTACAAAATAACTTTGTATGTTTGTGCACCCCTTCATTCCAACCACTTATCGGCCAAACATCTACCCCTATCCATTCCTAATTCCTCATTATAAATGTTCGTGGAAAACCAATGCACGCACGTGTTCACACACACACATACAGAGAGAGACCTTTGTTACTCAATACCTCGAGCCGTGTGTGTGTGTGTTTGTTTGATCAAATTGGTAATGAGGGTGAAAGGGTACATATACCAAACAGTCTCCCTTCGAACCCTGCTCTTCCCACTCCCGCCCCTAAGCTAGCAAACACTCAAAGAACTACCTCCCCGTTAGGGATAGCATATAATCCTATTCTAAAATAATTTCATCTTATCCTAAAATAATTTCCATGACGTCATACCCTCCTGGGATGAGGTGATTACTACAGTCGACTCACTACTGGAGTGGTGGTAGCTAACAATTACCAAAAGTTACCAGATCTACTCTCATGTATCCATTCGCCAGACCATAATATATTGAGCTGCTATCACTTTTGGAAATTAAAACTTTCACTGTAATATTTTATTAATAATTTCTTCTTTTAAATATTTTTACATTGTTTAAACACGAACCCATGCTGGCAGAATATGTCATTTAAATAATGTTTATAAGCATCTGTTTGAAAAAAATTATTTCTTAACTAATATTTTGCCAGCCTAGATTCATCTTTAGGATATAGTGTTTACAATGCTTGGCCAAATGATGTGAATTAGTACCTTATAGCTCAGTGAGAAATAAACGGGAAACTACATCACTACTCATTTCCTTAGTATGCCTATTCAGTGCTACGTAGCCTCTGCAGCTGACGGTGGAATTATTGAAGTTTCAACCAACCTTCGGTACATCATATTTTGTATGGCTCTTTCTCTAAGTCACAAAAAACACATTCATTTATTTGGCGGTTATCTATAAGAAGATACAATTGTGAATATAATGATTTTTAATTTACTATTTCACTCGCTTCGGTGACCACACGGTCAAATGCGCTACACTTGCATTGGACTGGACTGCCGATGATGGGGAGATAGAGGTTTGAATCTAGGGTCGGATGTACTGAGATTGAATTTACAAAATGGTTTTAAACTATCCCTACACGCAAATGTGGATACACTTCCTATAAATATAGCTTTCCTAATCACTTAAACCATCAGCGTAATTAGTATATCAGCGTATAACTCGAACGGGTAGCTAGACGCGGTGCTAAAAAACTTATTATTTCATGTACTATAATCTATCTTTTTGCCACAACTAAGGAATAAATTTAATAGTTTTAGTATTTTGGTCTAAATAAGCTACGAAAAAATAGTTATATAGTAATCCTTTATGAAGTATTATTAGAAATATTTATATTTCTGATTGATAATATAATATTAATAAGAAAATAATAATGATTTCCACCTTAGTTAACATTAGTGTCTTTTAAACAATATTTGCATTTAAAATCTTCTGCTGTCAGTTACCCCCATTCCAGTGGTGAATGGACTGTATGTAGATTCTACAGACGTGTAGCTGTGTAAGTCTACCCTCTCCATCCTTGGCTAAGAGGCTTATGGCGCGCCTGTACAAGTAAACATAGCCTCGCGTTAATCTTATTAAAACATTGACACGCCTCTCTCGCAAGCATAGCCTCGCGCTTGATGACCGTGTTCTGCCTCCTAGAGGAGTCGAAGGGAAGCTCAAACAAAACACACCCATCCCACGCTGCTATGCAGATTACCTGGTGCTTGTTAAGACGACACCTGCTTAGAAATGCGATAACACAAGACACGTATTTTATTTCGCATGATATATTTTTTCTTATTGAGGTGTAAAGACAAGCTAGAGGATTTAGTTACGTTGGAGCAAGGAAATTTGAGAGGCCGCCCTTTCACACAAAATAATTATAGCAATTTCTGAGCCGTTTGGGTGGCCGTATCGTCTAAGGTGCTACTCTCGCAGCAGACTAGACTGTTGATGATGGGGATACCGAGGATCGAATCTCGGTCAGGTGTAGTGATGGTGATTTTTACAAAATGGTTTTCCACTATTCCTCCACCCAAATGTGGGGTCACTTCCTATAATATAACCTCCAGATTCCTTAAAACCAACACCATAATTAGTACATAAGCGTATAACCCAATTGGGTAGTAAGACATAGTGGTAAAAAAAAATTCTGTGATACACTTATGTCTATCAACACAATAGTTCAACTATGTGCGCATGAAAATATTGTAAGTTTCCTTTAATAATAAAACTGCATTATTCGTATCTCATCTTGACAATGCTGACTGCTTTTAAAATAACTTTGCACAAAACATTAGTACAAAAAAGAAGACATTGCCTTCCATATACGTGTGTTATCTCTGCGGTAAGACGTATTGTTTTAAAAGTGATATATTTGGGCGACCGGGGCTAATTGCTCCCCATTTCCACCTTCCCGATCTCTGGTTGAGCCTAGCTATGTGTCTTTTTATTCATTAGATTTGTAAGGTATATTTTACACATATTGGGTAGAAATATCAATGCTTGTAAATTAAAAATATGTATATTTTTTTAATCGTATGGCCCACTTGTCCGGGAGGATTATTATTATTATTATAAGCACCGCGTCTTACTACCAGTTCGGGTTATACGCACTTACGCTAATGTGCAATGTAGGGTGATTGTGAGATGAAATGGAGGACCTACAGTTTAACGTGGAATCCGAACCACGGTAGAGGCCTGGCATTCCTCACATTCATAAGTTGTGATTAATACACATCTTGTCAGAGGTGAAGGAAGGGTTTGGCAATCAGATAAATCTGTGCCGGGACCGAGGATTGAACCCTGGACCCTCAGCACAGAAGTCTGACACCTTACCCCTAGACCACCAGGTCACCGTCCGGGAGGAGATTTGACGTCCGATCCCAGTCGCCTTATGTGTAGACTATTAGTCACTCTGGTGGCACAGCATTGCCTAAGGTACATCTATGGAAGTTGTTTACACTTCATACCCACAATTAGATGATGTGATGTTAGTCAATATGATGTTGTGGAGCCGGGGTGAGTCTTATCTAACTTGAGTATAATTGACCAAACACCAGTGACCATTGGTATTATAATACCAAAGGTACCAGCCGGGAATAGACCTGGGACCCCTAGGTTCGTAGCCAGGTGCACTAACCAATACACCACAGGGCTGGTTTGGTAAATATTGATAATATTTTACTATTTTATTAGTACTTTGTTTTAGGTATTAATACAATATATCAAACGTGATAGCTGCATATCACTAACTTGGCTTACTTATATATATATATATATATATGTATTTTTAAAACTGTTATTTACTGTTCTTCTTACAATAATCCTACTTTAATGAACTTGCTAACTATAAGGGCTAGATATGACAGGTGTAAAAGCTGATGTAAACACTTCAATTTTCATCTGACAGCTATAAGTATTACTATAGCTACTTTCAAACAAAGAAAAATTGGCGCCAAACAGATATATTAAACTAAACACTGAAAGGATGATAAAAGGGCAAGGCGTAGGCCTACACAATTACCAGAAAATTGTAGGCCTCAAAGTTCACAATTAAAACATAACAAAACACATAATTATGTAATTTTTGGGCCTCATCAGTCTCTCTTTAGCAAAAAAGAGTAAAACACTACTACTTTTACAAATTTATATATCAGGACATGTTGCCTGCAGCTGTATCTCTTGATATAATATATTATCAATAACAATAAAATGGTATAAAAACTAAATAGTAGTGTTTTGTCATCAATGTGGACCACAGAAAACATGTTTGTATTTTTATAAGGCTTTGGAATAAACCTATGTATTCTACCGACAAAATGGCGTCTCTCACATCCAATTCATTTCCCTATCATCTGTGGAGAGCAGTCGAGTCTTCTTTACCGATGACAGGGAGGCCGGGGTTCGAATCTGGAATGGATATTATGCTGGTGGTGGTTAATAGAAAAAAAAGTCTTTGTTCTCGTTTCACACAATTACTGGAACAGTCTCCTTAAGCTCTACCTTATCACCCCTGTGCCTATATTGTTTAAAATCCGTTAGTCCAGGCGAGTATTAATATTGTAGAACACACTTCTAGGCATAGAAATAAAATCAAGCAGATTTGATGACTCTTATAAATGCCATAAAAGGTATCGAATTCAGCAAATTAATATAATTATATAATTACTCTCCTTTATAAGTGGATATATAAATATAAATATATATATATAAATTAAAATTTCATGGCTATACCAACCGGGCGGCTGCCATCTGATGACGAAGATAGTGCAAACATCTGTTGTTAAGGTGTATCATGTGTTAATCTCAATTTTCTAGACCGGAGTTGCTATTTTTTTTCACTCAAGTAGCTCCTCGTTCGTCTTCACGAGTTCCAGACCCACTGCCTCACAGAAAATCTGGATGCATCGGGAATATAACCAGGGCTCTCCGGATATAAATCAATTAACTCTGACCACTAGACCACAGAGGTGATCAAATTGATTTAAGGACTTTTAAAAGCAGTCAATGCCAACTCGACCTGTATCATATTCTCTCGTAAAACATCGTGCTACCCATCAATTTCTATTGTCAGGTTGAATCCGATTACTGAACGCGTGTGTATCTTGGTCATCCGATTGATCTACCAAGTCCTGCCAGAAGATCCCCCACAGGGCAGGCGCGTGTTGGATGCCACCAGAAACACCTGTCGTCCTCACAAGAGCGTACACACTGTCTCTACAAACACAGATGACGAGACACGTGACCGCGAGGCGGGGGGAATCTAATTGGATATCGCGTATGGACGAGAGAAGACTCGTAGTCTCAGGAATATTTGTATTTAGCAAACATTGGGACTATCAACGTCCTCATATAAGATGTAGGGATGAGAAGAGGTTTTTTGTTATTTATATAATATTTGACGATAAACAATAGTTATGTTTCTATCAATACAACTAATATAGTTTTATATTAATAAAATATTTTCATCACCTTCTATTCTCATAGAATACTATCGCAGTAATTTTTAATTAAACTCATCTGTTATCAAACTGTCGAGTATTGTTACGTTGCGCACTGTTATGTTGCGGCAAATGCTCTATATTATGTCTACGATGAGTATGTGAAATTCAAATCTATCCCCTTAGTGTGTTCAGGAACCACTGTGGTTCCCAGGCTGCTGATTTAACAATTAGTGAAAGCAAACAAAATTAATATTATACTACTATAAAGCCACGTGGCTGACTCACTCACTGACATTAATGTTTACCCACTTCCAGATGAGCTAGAAACTTGAAATTTGGAAAACTTACAGCTTCTAGCCTGTAACCGACGGGAGAGTTCCAAAATGTTAAAAAATTTAATTTAGAACCCCCGAAAAAAATTCAAAATGGCAGAACAATTTTAAAGTCGGTGCGGACCTTTCTTTGAAGGTCTCTTGTGGCTAAACGGTAAGACCTATCAGAAAACGGCTCTGGAATTACATTAGTTTACATCCACTTGCAAAGAAAATTCACTAGGGGTATGGGGGCGGAGCTCCCAACGAGCAAAGCGAATTATTACTATACAATCTCAGAGGGAACAAGAATCAAACCATATACAATTGAAGCAGTAGCTACACTCGCTACATAGTAAACTTGAATTCTTAGGAAAGAACTACTGAAGTATAATTTGTCGGTGTATCTTGTTCCTAATATGAGACTAAGCAATCTTCACAACACCCGGTCCCTGATTTTAAAAGAAGTACAATAACTTTGGTTCAACTGTCACAACTTTCTCTTTTATGTATCGAACCTTGATACTCGTTCAGGCTACACTCATATTTACTCTATGAGTTGGGAGGAGGAATGTTGCATTTAAAGGAAGTGTACTCATATTTACTTGTAAGAAGGGCGGGAAAAAATTTTGGGAAAAAATAATTTTATTACAATAGTCTCTATATAGAATACTGACCTCTCCATTACTGGCAGACCAGATGTTTGGTTGTGAAGGATTAATTTATGAGATGTAGATATGTCTTGCATCGTGTGACATCTATATGGGGATTTATATTTTATACATTTTCAAACCAATATCTGGGAAGGGGTGTGGTACCAGACGTAATTCACAACGTCACCATTCCTAGGTTTAGAAATATCGAGCAATAAAGACCACATCTGGGAGCTTGCCATGTTTTTCTACTAGGTTTAGCCAATATTACCACCTGTGAACTTAGACACTACGTGATCTACCTAGGAGGTTCCCGCAATCGTCTTAAAAACCTTTTCCCGATGATCTAAACACAGATCGCCATTGATCTATGGTGAAATCCACATTTTATAATTTTTTATTTCTGTTAATTCGGCTATGGTTGATTCAAAGTTATTAATATTAAATTGCAGCCAAATCCCAAATTCACAATATTTGTGCATACAAATTAACAAAAGAAGTATGTATTTATGGGAAACACCAGATCACATTTTTCTTCTCCGTGTCTTAGTCAGTGGTTCCTAGAGAATGACTCTCAAGCACAAAGCATGGCTTCTCTTCAACTGGTGTGAAGTTCCGCCCATACTTTTTAATCAACCAATCATTAAACGAGGTGTTATTACTAGCACTTAAACTTGCTGACCTTGATGTATCCATCAAGTCAGGAAGGTCCATCGGTCGCACCATGCTCGCTCTTCAACAGGATGAAATCTATATTAGATATATGCTATTATCAGCAGGATGGCAATCCAACACTCCTGACTTCCAAGGAAATTTACAAGCGTTGGTTTACCTCTTGCCAGAATAAACCTTAAAATAACTATGCTCTTACAGATGCTTATCTTTTTAATTGTCATATTTATTTTACTATAAAGAATTAGAAAGCAACTTTTTGAGTGAACGATATATTATTCCTACAATCTTGTTATTTGGATCTTTTCTTTTAACTTAAAATGTGTTTTCCCAATTATATAAGTATGTATATATAATTGATTCTATTGATTGTATGAAGTTGATGCTTCAAGTCAAATTCTACAGATTTGGTTTCTATCTATAATTTTGGAATTCCTTTTAGAATAGAATCTCTCGAGGAATCTAGGGAATTTGAGGAATCTAGAATTCCATTTTCTCCTTTCTACATTAACAAATGAATTGTTCGTATTCTGGAGCAATTAAATTCCATCTAAACAATTGATGAAACTATTGAGTATTGTTCTTTCAAATCTTAGGAAATTGAAGTTTTGAACTCCTCGAAACATTAAGATTATTCAAGATTTGAGTATTTGGAAAAATAAAATCAACAAAAAATCAGATTAGATGTTTAAAAAAATTGTAATAACATTTATTTTATTAAGTACTTGAAACCCTGAGCACAAATTGCACAATAATCAGATAAAAGTACAAAAAATCTATTTTCTTTAATAAAGACTTTATTTAAACTAAAGAAATAAAAATCTCAATTTAATAAAACAAATAGATGGTTCCAGAGATTAGTCTGGTGAGCGAGGAGGATTGTAAGGGATTGGGGTGTGGGAGGGAGGTGAAGGATTTTTTTTAGTAATGTCTTAAGTAGTACCTCCCACCCAAATATGGGTTCCATAGCCCCAGTGGTTTCGAAGATGCGTCTAGAGGGAGGGAGGAAGAAGAGGAGGGATCTTTTTGACCTCCGGTCAAATTTGTTTAAGTTAATTATCGGTTGCACATCTTCAGGTCAACACATCTTTATTAAAGTCTTCATTTGTCAATTTAGACCAATAAAATATTCCGATATGGGATTTGACAAGAATATAAAATGTCATACTAAACAGATAGATTAAACCAATATATTTGTTTTAAAAAACTAACCACCAGACCCCAGAACTTTAGTTTACCACTTAACTGAATTTGAGTTCACCTAAGGAAAAAGTATGTAATGAACTAGTTAATATTTCTATTTGTTTATGAAACTAAAAAAATTAACGTTAGAAAAATCATAAATTAAGAAAAAAATCATACCAATTTGATAATCCTGTTTTTCTTACTATATTCTCTGTAATAGGTAACTATGAAGATTTGGGTTAGCTAAAAAGGTAGACTTAGCTCATCTCTACTCTTTATACATTTATTCTAGGAACAACTAAAAATAAAATAAATTGCCTCCCCCTCCCCCCCTCCATATAAATGAATGTTTTACATGTGACCCTCTGTGATAACCAGGCTACAGCTCGCCTTCCTGTACCTCTTCTGTACCTCTAGAAATGATATTTTGGAAAATGTTAAACATTGTTTTTCTATGTTCCGTGCGACCGTTCGAGATGAAGGTTTGACCACAGCAGACCCTCAGACCAGTAAATCAGTCGTAGCTGTCTCTAAGCAGGAAGCCATTTCACGAATTTATCCTTTAAGCCACGCCTACAAATAATGTTTCTGCGGAACACTCATGCCCTCAATTGTATAGTCTGACAGAAATAAATACATAGCTTGTTCGGAACTAAGTTACCTCATGTACTCATTTTTAAAATAAAATCTAGTGTCTAGCAGTAAAAATTACTGCATTAGAAAAATGTTTCCAACCTCTTTTATAGATAAAAAAAACCCAGCATAGCAACCTCTAATCCTTGAATTATTATGGATAGATGAGATTAAAGGACTTAAGAAAGTTTTAAATTCAGGAGTTTACTATATTTTGAATCGGTTTTAGAGTCCTGACTATGCCTATTGAGGACTCATCATCAAAATAATTATAGGGAAAACCTTGCAACGAAGCTCCAGGCTATTTATTTAATACCTAACTGAATGTATGAACGTTATAATGAACAAATAATAAAGAAAAGCTTGTATTTATATTTTATATTTCCTCTTATGTTCATAGTTGATTTTTTCTAAATTTGGAATTGGTAGTTAAAATGAGATTCTAGTTCGTAAAACAATAGTTTTGACCCAGATTGATAAAATTTAATGCACAAATTGAAACAAATGTTAATTGATTATAGTTTTAGTTTTAAAATCATACTTAAACATTCATCATACTGTTACAAAATTATTTGATTTGGTGCTTTCTTATGCACTGCGTTTTAATAATCTCCCAGGCTATTACTTTATATATCTTGCATTTAATAAAGCTCTAAATCTCTCCATACATTATTTCTTCTGTCCATCTGTTTGTTTGTTAAATGCCAGTAGACTCTGAAACTACTCATCGGATCAAGAAGAGATTTCTTCTGTTGTATTCCCTATTTTTCAGGAAATGGGGTAATATCCAGACCCTCACGCTAGCGTACCAGTGTTGGAAAAACTACTTATAATGAACTACTGAAAATTATTTACACTTGGATTCTATATTATCAAGCTTTTCCATTAACCACCCCGGAATGCCAAAACTTTTGGTTGGATAGTCGCGACTTTAATGTAATTTTAAATTTGATACAACTTAGGTAATTTAGTTTATTCACAAAAATGACTCGAAGGAATCTTGCCGCCAGTATATAGATTTAAAAAGTCCGTGGAGTCTATAATCTAGAATAGGATTTTCTTTATCATATTGACATGCAAGTCTATGCAGTACAGGGGCAAATGGTAGAGTGAGAATATATACTCGTCAGGGGAAGAGGGCAATTGTTATTAGGAGGTAAACAAAATGCCTCATAGCATTAACTGCTCATTTTATTCCCACTTTTTCTATTTTGGAATTGGCCTCTTAATGTGATTAGATGCTTCAAGTTAAGATTCCACACGCTTCGAAAAATAGTTTCGAATTCATCAAGGATGAAACGTCGTTAAGATGTAGAGTTAATTTTTTCACAACTGGCGTAGAGTTGAGGAAAGTTGAATTAAAAATAAATTCATCCACACTTGGGTAGGAGTAGGGTGGGGAACTATATCATAAAATCCACCCTCAGTAAACCCGGGTGGGGTTTGAACTTGACTTGCCTGTCCCCATCGAACCAGACTATACGAGCGTGTCCACCAATATGGGTTATCGCATTGCAATTAAATTTAATTAGAGCTCATGAGGGAAACTATAGTTTCTGATCATTAGCAATTCTAATACTCTCATTAACTCATATCATATCCATACGGTGTTTTCCAGATGATTTTTTGTCGCATATCAATTAATATACGAAATGTCATTGTTTTCATCAATGGAACTATTTACTAGTAGTTATTTATTTAAATTAATATGCAAATAAAATTTCTATACCAAAAATTATATTTTGTTTTTAGCTACCCATTTTGCATTTTTTTAGCTAACTGATAAAGCTTTATTAAAATTTGAAACGATAGTTTAAATAAAATCAAATAAGCAGTGAATTTTATAAATAGTTGAAAAATTGATTAAAAGTTAATCAGTATGTTATGATGACGCCATAGTTACGATACATTATAAAATTATGTATATAAATAATCTATAGTAATAAAATGAAGAGGTTGTGTCTGTCATGAGTATTGCGAGATATAGGCCTATACTGCATGCAGAGGGCTGAAATTTAAATATTAATAGCCCCTGTGGACAAAACAATGCACCTCAAAGCTGAACTTTTAAATTTTTTTATATATTTTTTCATTTATAAAAAACTGGGTTGAAATAAATAAAATGAAGGGTTTTTTTTTTTGTCTGCTTGAAACAAATAAA
>CABFWB010002663.1:52715-66073 GCA_902151455.1 Timema bartmani | reverse complement strand
CATATAACCCCCATTCATCCAGTTACACGTTTTTTGCCCCGCCCCCCTCTAGTTCCTAGTCTCTGAATCTTTCCGAATAGCTATCGCAATCCCTGTTTTCCTATCACCCTCACCCCGCCCCCTCCAGCCCTTCCTCAATTCTTTCCACAAGCCAACATCCACCACTGGAATTAAATCTCGTTACTGAGAGGTTTTTTTTGAGACCACCATTATCATCGTGATAGCACCTTACCGTATCAAATACTTTAAAAGGGTTGAGACCTTTTTTTTTAATTCACCCTTTTTAACTTAATTTTTTTATTCCTACTACCCTCTACTTCATTCGGCATTTAGTGGTTAAAATTTAGTTTTTGGATTACTTTTTTTTTTAAACCAAACTTCCATGTTAATGTGACGTGTGTGTGGGGGTGTTTCTGTGAGAGGAATTAACGCTTCCCTCAGGAGAATCTAATCCGGATTGGGGCTGATTTTAAATGGGGGGGAGGGGGTGTTTCTGGCAGGAATGGGATGCAAGAAGGTAAAGGGATATTCGAAATCTATCATTTTAAGCCATTTACAGGGTGCTTCATCTTTTTACCCATTATGCTTTGCTCGTGTTTTTACAATCCTTTTCTACTTCCATTTATTTTCTAGTGTGTATGTGTGTGTAGGTGATTTCTAATCAGAATGCTATGTTTTGTATTTTTGTTTACGACTTTAGTTACTTTTTAACACAAAGAATGTAAACATGATCGAATATGTTTGTATTACCTTGACCGATACCAAACCATTACAATGGTTAGAAGGTAAGCCAACATTGTAGAATTAATTTAAATGACCAGTTAAGTTTAAAAGATGCAAATGATCATTAGTTACGGATACCATAATTTGTCCTATGTTGAATAATTAATTTACAATACAAGTTTTATTTGGTCATTTTTTAATATGGCCGTAAAATTGATACAGATATTTATTTGATATATAAGGTAATCCTCATCACCCTCCTCCCTATCATCATCATCATCATTTGATTCCAACCGGTGTTGTAGGTAATTTAGTAGAATGCCTCTAAATTTCTCTGTCCTTCCACCATTCTTTCTCCTTGATTTTCTCCCATTATTCTCTTCTCACTCAAACACTTGCTATTATCTGCTCCTCCCATCTCCCTCTTGACCATCCCATGTGATAATTTTTCCTACGCCCTGCATCTTCGTCATTCTCTTTGGATTTAGTTCCTTTTCCATCCGCATCACATGACCATACATCTCATTCTTTCTTCCTATAATATATCATGTACTCTCTGTATTACAATTCTTTCCCGGACATTCCTAGTCCTGTTTCTTCTTGTGACAGCAATAACTCTACTTAGATAAAAGTATAATATAATACAAAGTTTAATCAACTTTTAATTGATATAAATTATGTATAAGAAATGTTTCTGCCTCATAAAATAATTTAACCCGAAAAATTTACCTTTGTGATATCAATTCTCTATCACTTAGATATCTAGCGTTTGTATGACTAATTATACATTTCTTTCCTCATTAGTTAATTTATTTAAAACAAATTATTTGATTTACATTTAATTAAATTATATTTTATACTAACTGTAGTTTAATTTAGAATTTTTATGTAAAACAATATATATATTGTTTATATTAAAGCTACTAGACCACCATAATTTATTAAAAAAAAGTATTATGTTGAACATAGTGGCTGTTAAATGATTAATATAAGGATCAATAAAGAGTTAAGGCTGTCTAGAGAGGAATAGCTCGATTCATCGTGAAACTAGGAGAGAAAAACTACATTAACAAGCCACACGCGGAAAATAATCACCAAATTTAACCCAGCCAAGATTACAGCCTCGGACTTAATCTGGCGTAGATCGAAATATTTTAATTTATTTTAACATTCATATTTAATTCAAAATATTTAATTTCACTAAAATTAATCCCACATTCTTTCAATACATCTTTCTCAACTTTTATACAAGGTTTTACAAAACAATTTTTATTAAAATATTTTCTTTCGATTTCATTAATTTGGTTCCACGTTTGGTTTAGTAATTTTTTACTTTCTCGCTATCTTACAGTGTAGAGAAAGTATTGTGATCGTCAAAAAAAATCGAAGTCGAGATTTTGATGAATCTCGACATTTCATGACCCCCCGAATCTGAAAAAGTGGTTTTTTAATTTCCGTCTGTCTGTCTGTCTGTCTGTACCTCCAACTAGAGCATAAACTATTTTACCGAGCGAGCTAAAAGTTGGTATTTAGGGTTTTCATAGGGTTGACCCGAGGGATTTTTGGAATTGGATATTCTTACCTTAAAACTAAGAATAGTTTAATGAAGGGCAAAAAGAGAAAAACTTTGATTTTCTCAAAATCGGCTCTAACGATTTTGATTAAATTTCATTTCAAAACATTTATAAATATTCCAAAAAATGGATATTCTAAATATTTCGGTGAAATGAATTTAAGGGCTCTGGTTTGCTGCGTAAATTATAATTATTTATTATATATCCGAAAATATTTGAAATATGAAATTACTTATTATTGCAAATATGTAGATCTATTTATAATACAAATATTTTATTCGAAATATATTTTTATAAAACCAATAACTTCCAAGCTATACGCATATATATATATATATATATATATATATATATATACTTTTCGAACACTAAGGGTCCGTAAAAAAATCTAACCTGAAATGTTGATAGATGTCGACATCTCATGACCCCCTGTACTCTAAAAAGTTGTCTTTGCAATGCCGTCTGTCTGTGTGTCTGTCTCAACTTAAAATTAAGAGTAGTTTAATAAAGAGCAAAAAGAGAAAAAATAGATTTTCTCAAAATAGGCTCTTACGATTTTGATTAAAACTCCTATCTAGGGTTGATTAAGATTATAAATAGAGTGGCTATTTTCATTTTTCTATGAAAATTAATTTTAGGGTACTTTACAGAAGCTGAAATTTCCGTATCTCCGCAACTATTTGAGATACCAAATAACTTATCATTGCAAAATTGTATTACTATTAAAAATATTTTTTTTAAATGAAATGTATTTTAATAAAACCGACAGTTTCTGAGATATTGCCAAATAAATTAATACCATTTTGTGAGCTTTAGTTGTTAAGAGGTACTACTTAAGTTTTAACGCAATAAATCTTTAATTCCATAGAGTAATTAAATATAAGTAAACCTCTTAGGAGAAATGTTTGTACAACAATGGTCTATCTCCATTTTAAACTCAATAATCAATATTTACATTTTTAATTGGTCAAAATTTATAGATGAGCAATGCGATGACATGAATATGTGCAACACCTAATAAAATGTCGAAAATTTTAACAGTAAGTCGAAATTTTAATACGAAATGTGGACCCAATGTTTATCTTTTTTATCGGTTCAAACAGACAAATGAGGACATTAATTCCTTAAAAATAAAATTTAAAAATTTAAAACCGGGACTTAAAAATTGTTTTACATAAGTATAGTGCAATTTGTGTTTGGGTTTGCTAGTGTATATTATTTCGTTTCACATATATTACGAGTTTTGAGTAAATATATACATTTTTAAACAATAGAGTGAGAAAGTCCGTCCGTGCATTTATTTTAAATTAGTTTACTCATATATACTTCCTATTCTGATATATTCATTCTTTGTAGTTTGTTCTTTCTCTAGTCACTTACCCTTTGTTTTTAATAAGAACCTCGCAATCCAGCTTTGTTCTAGAGCTATGTAACTTCCAGCTATATTTACACTTATCTTCTGGAAAGCTTTATTTGTAAATAAATGATTACATGGCGTTTCTTGTCACTGCTAGCACTCTCCTATTAACAATAAATATAATATTCCGAACTCAAAGAGTCGCAAAATCTTTGTTCTTAAAGGGGTCACACGCTCCGGAGCACTGAAACAGTTTGTATTACTATTAGCACCGCTTCTTACTACCCGCTCGGTTTATACGCACTTACGCTAATGTATAATGGTAGGGTGATGGTGAGATGAAATGGAGGACCTACAGTTTAATCTGGAATCCAAGCCACGGTGGAGGACTGGCATTCCACAAATTCACAAGTTGTGAGATTAATACAAGTCTTGTCATAGGTGAATGAGATGAATCTGTGTCGGGACTTGGATTGAACCCCGGACCCCCAGAACAGAAGTCTGACACCTTACCCCTAGACCACCAGGTCACCTACAAGACAGTTTGTAGACGTTCAGAATTCCAACGTGATTTAAAAACTGTCTAATTATATATATATATTATTTATATAAATGGTGGATGAAAGGTATAAACATGCCCCTATAGGTTTAAACGCGTTATATTTGAAGCTATATATATATTTTAATATGTGAATAAGTAGAAATAGACCAGTCAAGTTCATTTAGTCTGGTTTGCTGGTGGCTGGAAGAACGTAGCACAAATCCCGGCCGGATTTATTGTTGGGATTGTTTCTTTCTTTCTTTCTTAACTCAGATTTGGATATATTTACACTAAATTCTGCCTTCCTAATCCCTAGGGTAGTCAATTTCTTATATCCCAGACGAATATTTATTAGCACTGCAAAAAATGATACTAATGGATATGTGAAGGCTTCTTAAATAATGATTACGTTCTTAAGATACACATTTCTGTGTAATTAATTTAAAAATTACCCCTTTTAACGTTAGAAAAATCATCATAAATGTATAATCCTAAGTACTTACTGTAAATACTGTATGTAACTAATCATTTATTTTAAAACAAGTATTTAAAAGTAAACATAATTAGGCTGCTATGCTTCTGTCACAAAACAATTATCACATTTAAATAATATCATGTACAAATCATTTTGGGGAGTTAGTATTTCCAAAAATATATTCTTTATTTGCAGGGTTGGTTAAAGATTAAATTAAATATTACGTTAACGAGTAATATGTAATTGTATAAATATTATTTTATAATATCTAGAGTTAAAGTTTACCTACCTCAGTGGCAACATGGTCTAAGGCACTACTCTCACAATAGACTAGACTGCTGATGACTTAGAGATTGTAGTTCGATATCAGTTGGGTGTACTGAAGGTGTTTTTTCCTAAATGGTTTCCCACTCTCTCTTTACGTAAATGCGGATACACTTACTCTAAATTCAGCCTTCCTCATTACTAATACATTAGCGGAATTAGTACTTAAGAGTATACGCGGTGATAAAAAAAGTTTCCTTAATTAGACCTTGAATTACACAACCAAACATAGCTTATAACAGTAAGGCTAGAACTAAACATTTATTTCAGAATAAAAAATGTACTATAAAAATCATATGAAATCTATTAACCAAATTTTTAATTATGTTTAAGGTTAACTTTGATGAAAGCAATGTCCTCTTGCTAATTTGTCTTCCTAGCAATTTGTTTTCGCTGAAAGGTCGTTATTTGGTTAGTAATTACATTGAAGCACACTAGTTGTTATTTAATTATAGCTTGGCATTAAAAATAATTCATGATGGCAAAACTTTTAATTCTATAGAGATCTAATACAAAAATAAAATGGGGCAATATTGTTTCCATACTTTAAAAAACAAACACAAATATAGAATTGAAAAGTTAATTTATAAATACTAATTAAATGTTTGCCATGTATAAATAATATTTGGCTTTAAGTCATCGCAAAATATTATAGTTTTTTTTATCGACTACAGGCATCTGTCAAGAATAAATAGTAGATTATATTTGGACTTGATATTTTTTGTTGTTACAACGCTTCCCTACTCGTCTAGGCTATATGTATAAGAACTAATTACACTGAGGTTTTAAGGAGAAGGAAGGTTGATTTTATAGTAGGATTACGGGAATTTACGTGGAGGAGAAGGCAAAACCATTTATGACTAATCCCCTTCATTACAGCCGGTCGGGGTTCCAGCCTCACTGTCCACATAATCCTGAGCAGTTCATTCTATTGCAAGTGACACCTTTAGACTTTATATGTTGGATCATTCCGCCACCAGAAAAGATTTCTTTTTCTTTTTATTGTTTTGATGTATATAAGAATTTCAAAGTTCTTCCTAAATTTGAAGGCAGTTTATTATTTAAAAAAGAGACTGATTGGCTATTTAATAAAAATAATAATAACTAGTTTAGGATTGGGTGATGCTCCGAAATGTCAAAGTCAAGATCGGAGCAAAAATTCCTCTCACTTTGACTTAAACAACCACAATAACCTTCGCATCTTCGAAACATTTCGAAGGAAGAGAAAAAATTTAATATATTATGAACACATTTGAATTATCTCACTAAATGTTTCATATTTCAACATACAATCATTTATATGACCGCAACTAAACAGTATTTTAACACTTACAAGTGATCAAATGAAATCTATATTGTAAAAATAGATACATTTAGATATGTACTGTACTTAAAATAATATAGTGTGACTTGTTTCGGTGGCCACGTGGTCTAACGCGTTAATCTTATAGTAGACTAGACTGCTGTTTATCAGGGTATTGAGGTTCAAACCTTGGTCGGGTGTCCTGGGGGTAATTTTCCACAATATTTTTCCACTCTCCCTTCACGCTAATACGGGTACACTTTCTTTGGATATACATTTCTTAATCTCTAAGTCCCTTAGCGTAATTAGTATAAGCGTATAACCCGAAAGGATAGTTAGACGTGGTGCTAAAAACAAGATAGTATGCTTTGTTTTCCCTCTGCAAACCTTTATCTTTAGCTAAATGCACTTGATGGATAGTTAAAGAATTAAAATTGGTATTATTTGACAAAAACAGTAACCTTACTGTATCTTTTACTTTGGTTTCAACCTTTATTCACTTTGACTTCACTCCAGATTAAAAATATATATATATTTGCACACCCTTAATTACGATTAGCATAAGGGTTACTATAACCTGATTCCAAATGGTAGGTCTGAATATTTATTTAAATATTAATTTAGAGCATTTTACGTACAATTTATTAACATTCTGATTATATCAGCATCTTACTTGGAAATTAAGTTGATTCTATGACAAACACAATAGCCCTTCTCTCACCCCTCTCTTACCTTCATCAATTTTAAAGTCGAATACCCAATTTTACCAATGATAAATGTTTCGACCATGCCAAGAACCAAATCCGGGACCCTTCCTTCAGTAAATAGAGGCGCTACTGCGTGAATGTTTCAGAGTAAGTCTACATCCATCACTCAGGGTTAACTCATATGTGTAGAACCTCCCCCAGTATACAAGGGCCAAAATGCAAGCTCCAACCTCCTCATAATCGTTAAACTAGTGTATTGTCAGCCTGGTGTCTTAATCTAATTGAACACTATTTTGATATGAATTTTGAACATTTCTCTATCCATTAAATATGAATAGTTACAAAATAATTGAACTATTATTTAATAGTTTTTTAACTAACATATATTTTTATTTATTAAAACATTCTCTAGATATCTATTTTAAATTTAGAGTAGGGTCGAATTCACTATCTTACAAATCCGAATATTCATTTAACTTTCTAATCCTGACTATAGAATTCGAATCAAAATATCGAAATAACTATGAATGTCATAGGAAATAGAGATATAAAGGAATAATAGAAAATATAAATTGCAGTTAAATGTTACATTCCATTCATTATAACATTCGCACATTCAGTTATTATTAAATTAATGGTATGGGGCCTGGTTGTTAAGTGTGTTCTATGATTATGATGGTTCTAAACCACCAATAGACAGTATTAGAGCTTTAAAACAAATTTAAATCAAAATAACTAAAACAATTTTTTTAAATAAGGATTTGAGTCTCGAATACGATATTTTCTTGAATCCTCAAAACTCTAATATCCTTAAGGATTCAAGGGTTTGATATGTATGTCCCATCTCTAATCTTTTGGTTAGTTTCTAAAAATTCCGAATTTTCAAAAATAACCCTTTATTAGAGGGCCATAATATATATATATAATAAAAATGCCCTATTGTGTCACCAATGCTAGTATCTAAATATCGAGTTTGAACATATTTAAACCATTTCGACAATAGCTCGAGAGAAAGAACAACTAGTAGAACCCACAATTGGGTTTCGGGGGCACATAAAATATGAATCTATCATCATATCTAGGTTGAAAATCTTTGTTACAATAATTTTTGTATATGAAAAATTACATATAGCAACATTAGTAATCCTTCAAGTTAATAGTTACTAGACGTAACAGCAATCACCATCTAGACTTCTCCCGAGATTAGTTCGAGGGGACGGCCACTAGAGTGCAGTAAACGTTGGTAGTTTATTTCTAGCCTAACGTACAACACGTAGTCCGCCTTTAGGTACACAATTGGAAGGTGAGGGAAAAAACAGGAAGCACACCTGCATAGGGCTCCCACATGTAAATGACAGTTTGACCGCAGGTGGTTGTTTACCCCCTTCTCTTCCCCCTTTCCCATATCACTAATGTTCATTCCACCTGGAGAGTTACTGCACCCGTGTTACGTGCACCAGGTGGTATCTCAGGGGACACTCACTTTCATAATTACTTTAATTACCAGCTTTGGAAATAAGTCTTCCTGCCGGGGGCGTACGCAAGGGATGCTAAATCCATAGGTCATGAATCGATTTTAAGGATGAATTTTGATCAAGAGGTCTTGCATCAATCTAGGGGGAAAATTCGAGTGCAATTGGTAAAAAACTAGGTTTCGCCAACCATATTTCAGGTATGAATTAAGTATATATATATTTATTTATTAATTTAAAAAAAGCACTCAAGATTGAACCCATTAAATAGCTCTATATTTTCTTAGTAAGCTTCATTTAATCAACTGGTGATAGTAAATTATTAAACGAGTATCATAGAATTAGGAATGTTTATATGACCAATTAAGCCTCCATTCAATAATTGTTATCATATTATAAAACAAGCTTTGGTACATCAAATGGTCACTACAACTCCCTGATACGATACCTTTATGATAGTTATAATGTATTTTAAAGTCCATTTTAATTATTTGTAATAATATTTAGTATTTTAAAGTGTGTTGGCTACCCATCATAATAAACTTTAACCTTAACTAGGTGATTATTTATAATGTAAGCTATATTATTTTACATAATGAATAATTAACTAATTTGCAAATTTTGTTTTAAAAATTTTATAGATAGTTTAAAAAAATCTTACATCAAATCAAATATTCCTGTATTTAGGTTTTGTTTACTTTATATGTTTTTATTTGATCTTTTTGAAACTGCCATAGAAGGAATACTATACTTGATAGGCTACAATATGACACCTATCTAGACCAAAATTGAATGGTCCAGTTTCATACGCGAAATGGGCCAATTCCATTCGAGTTTAGCTAGGAGTCGTCCTGTATTTAGAGAAGCACTGCACTCGAGGCGTACTAACTCTACCAATGAAACCGGTCCATTCCATTTCCAGTTTAGGTAGTTGTTGTCTTGCATTTAGTGCAGCACTGCACTTGAGGCTTTCTTACCCTACCAATGAAACTGGTCTATTCCATTCGAGTTTATTTGGGTGTCGTCTAGAATTTAGTTCAGCACTGCACTTGAGGCGTACTAACGCTACCAATGAAACTGTTCCATTCCATTCGAGTTTAGGTAGTTGTTGTCTTGTATCTCGTGTAGCACCACTATTGTGGTGTACTAACTCTACCTATGAAACTAACCCTCGTGTGTACAAGGGAAATTAGCCTAGTTACGACAATTTGGACACCCCTGTTCATGTGGTCCACTGTTGATGATGTAATGAGCGTGGTTTCTGTGGTCAAGGGAACCTGCATGTTACACATGTGTGTTGTGTGTGTGTGTGTGTGTGTGTGTTTGAAGGGGGGGAGGTCAAAAGGCACGAGTGGTTGGACAGAAGGGAACTCGAGAGGGGAAGGTAGGAGGGGGGGGGATCCTAACATGAACAAAACCACTTTATAAATTACAAACAACACTATAATGCATGCGTGGGGTTTTACGTTTAACTGAAATTGTGTAAACCATCCCTTCTCCCTCTTTTCGGCGATCTCTCTTGAGTATCGTCGTTTGCTATATTTTACATAAACACATTTATTTAAATTTTTTGAGCTTTAACCCTCTCTAACCTCTCCAATACACAGTTAATTTAAATCCCTAAAAATCTTGGTTTACCAGGTTTTCAATATTTATGTATGTATGTACAGTACTTGACACAGAGGTTGGTTGGATCCTCAAAAAGTTCCACCGTCAGCTGTAAGGCCTAGGCAGCACTGAAGAGGCGTACTAGGGAAATGAGGAATCAGTTTCCTCACTGAGCCAGAATGCACACATAATTCTGCAAAACCCACTGAAATGCATAAACTAATTGTCCCTATAATCGACACCTTCACTCAATTCATCACAAGTACTTGCTGTTTGTTGAATGCTATTATTAGTATCGTTCATACCTCTGCCATTTTCATATTTGTCATAGCCATAAGTGAGACTGAGACAGACCAATGGAAAGTAACAACTCGATCCAGGCCATACCATGGTATAACAAATTATTATTAATATGAAACTTGAAATGTTAGGTGGATGATAATATCAACAAATTTTGACTTAATCTCATTCATGAGCATCGAGGATGATTAATTTCTAAATTTGGTGAAATTAAATTCACTCTTACCCACATTCATGAATCGTGGCCACGCAAAGTAAAGGCCAAGATCACTTAGTCTGGTTTGTTGGTAACTGGTAGATGAGACCTAGTAGACTGAACTCAGGCTAGCCTCCTCTAAATGATTTACCACTCTAACCTTCAAGCAAATATGGATACAATTCCTATAAACTCTACCATCCTCATCATTACTTTATTAGAGTGATTAAAAAACGTATTTCTCGGACGGATATCGAGTCATAATGGTTAAAACGCACCAAATATTACCTTTGCTCAATGTTATCATTTCCAATTTTGAGGACCATTTAGCTTCATTAGATTCAAGATAGTATGGAGAAAGTACAGTGATAAATAAAATATAGGGAACCAGCCCTAGCTCCACATGGAAGACACACTTTTCTAAGCCTCCCCGTCATCGATGAAGTACAATGAAGGTTTAACGTCATACACAGCTCTGCCACTGGTGCGAGTCCGTAAAGAGACACTGGTTTGACTCCAGATGTTTCTGGCGATGATACTGTCCAATTTTGTTTTTCAAAGGGATTTTTAACTGACTGTCAGAGAATATCCTAGTATCTGCGTGGCATGTTAAAAAAGAAACGAAATAATATTTATCATAAAGCTCACCTCATTAGCCCCGAAGGGACACGTACGGTCCGACCCAGCACGAATGCTGCCCATTCGCGCTCCGCCATCAGACTGGTGAGGACGGCGAATATCACATTAATCTCACGATGATTGAACTTTCTGAAGAAAATATACATTTCTTGCTTCTTTTATTCACCACCACCACGTCCATAGCTCACAGCTTTTTTTTTAACAACGCGTCTTAATACCAGTTCAGGTTATACGCCTATTTACTAGTTAAGTTAATGGTTTTAGAGATGAATAAGATTATATTTAGAGGAAGTGTACTCAAATTTACGTGGAGGGAGAGTGTAAAAACATTTTTTAAATATCATCTTCAGTCAACCCAACCGAGATTCAAATCTTGATCTCCCGGTCATTAACAGTCTAGTCTACTGCGAGAGTTGTGGGTTAAGGCGATTGGCCCTTTTCATTTGGCGTGGAAATGGAGAGCCATGGGAACAAACGGCTATCTTGAAGATTTTTAATTGTTTTGCATTTTTTTCTTCTGGAACGGTTTGTTCAAGAATAGAAGCATGTTGAGTTGATTAAGTTATACTTTTTATATACACACTTCCTCTATAATTTTGACAGTGATCAAAATCGATAAATTTGACATTTTCAATATAAAATTGCCGGCTTCATAACAAAAAATAAGAGAATGTAACACCTAATAAACATCGATATATTATCTTAGAATAGGTGTTGAAAATATTAACATAAACTTTTCACTCGTTCTCGAGAGAACTGATATTTCCAAACGTATGAATTTTCCGTAATTCCTGTCTGGTAGCTAGCGCTATCTACAGTTTCCGTGATCCGTCTGTTCTTTTGGCGCGGAAGGATACTTTGGTTGGTTGTGAAGCCACGTCACGCCTTTCACCCTCCCGCCCTCCATCCCACAAAATAGGTTTTAGACTTACACTCGACAGGGCCAAGGGCCTTAAACCATGCGGTAACCGAAGCAGGTCGTTACTTTGTTAAGGGGATGATCTTGAAATAAGTAATGGACATGAACAGGATGCAAACAGAATAAAATTCTAATTGAAATAAATATGTGTAATTCGTGAACGATCGGGTCAAATTAAACAATACATAAAAGCGAATGAATTCAGAAAGTGGTGATTGTATTGTGAGTCTAGTCGAATAATGTAAGCCAGTTGTTCTAAAAACTATTTTTCACACGGAATCCCATAATAACTTCGAAACCTACCAAGGAAGCCCTATGTGTTCATGTCTAATCCTATTTCCCTCTACAACCCTGTTACATGTTTCTTAACTTTGTAATAAAAAGTATAACTTATATTTGAGTAGTAATCTCAAGTTATAAATTAAGTCCAAAACAAAATTGATATAGTTATTAAATTTGTGTACATATTTTCCATGGTTAAAATAATGTAATGCAACTTCAAAATATACTGTTCTTTATCCACTTTTAATGTTTGTTTTTTTTAGAATTTGATAATATTAAAAAGTCATTTCATTTTATTTTCATAGTTTAACTGTATATGCTGCTAATTAGATGGATGTTTATGAATGCCTAGTATACAAATTTTAAGGCGTTAATAAATGTTTTCTATCGCCATTACACATAATTGTCTCACGGAACCCCTACCACCCCTTTACGGAACCATGGGGGTTCCGCGGAACCCAGTTTGAGAACCACTTAAGTAAACAGTCCTATGTCAACAAGCGGTGTTGCCATATGGGCCTCAGAGACCACAAACAATGGTGCTCTTTTGATTCTCCTACCTTGTGCCCTTCTGATATACTCCAAAGCAGGTACACAAACTAGATCTGTGTGCTTTCAGTACGTAGCTTTTATAGATAAAGAATTCTCAAACTTTTTTTATGCTGAAGCCTCATTTAAATAATAAGTGTAGTAGTTAAGTTTCACTAACATAAAACTTCAAAAAAATTATTTCTTGATCAAATTAAGATCAAAAGAAATAATTCAATTTTAAATTGTTTACGATTTTTTTTAAATGTACTTGACATTTCATCAAAGCTAGTTTTTCATTTGAGGTATGTAATTTGCACTTTCTGAACTGACATACACACAACCCAACTCCCCCCCTCTCTCAACCCCCTATCTCCCCCCCCCCCCCCCCCCCCCCCCCCCCCCCCCCC
>CABFWB010002663.1:20578-52172 GCA_902151455.1 Timema bartmani | reverse complement strand
GCCGGGACCGAGGATTGAGCCCCGGACCCCCAGCACAGAAGCCCGACACCTTGCCCCTAGACCACCAGTTCACCTGCTATAATATTTATACCTGTCCTTGAAAAGTACAAGCTGGCTTCCCATCATAAAAATGATTCATATAAAGCTCTACTTTTTTGAAATATGGGTGAATTCATCTTGTGTATAACCACAAACTAGGAAAGTAAATGACAGTTTAGGATCTTTAAAAGGAATCTGCTGATAGAACATGCAGAAGGAATCAATTTGGACAAGGTGATGACCCTGTCGAAATACAGAACACCTAGTAGTAATAAATTAAGGTTATTTGTAGCTTATAATTTGTTTTTCTACTTATGATTGCTGCCTATGTTAGTAAACTACGTTTACGTAGATATATAGATGCAAATGTCACAAGAACACTTTTATTACTTCATTTGTCAAAACAGAATATTCGTAAGTATTTTACATTCATAAAACACTTTAGCAAGTCGAAGAAAATGAACACTTGTTTCAAAGATAAAACCAAGATACACATCACACGTTGAGAAACTTTTTTTAGATTATGTTGGCTTTTTTTCTGTTATTTATTATTAGCTTTACATACAACGATATTATTTATTAACTAACTAATGTTTAACATTTATGTAAAACTATTAAGGATGTGGTATTTTGTGATGTTACATTTTTAAATTCTGAAATTTACTGGAACTAATTTATGTTAAACATAACTCAATCAAGGCGACTACATGACTGTGAGGATGTGAAAATACACACATACTTATTACTGTGAATATACGAATTGTGAGTGTTGATATATATAGGCTACCATTGTTTGTTGAGATTCATTGACAAAATTAGTCGTGTTTGTAATGTTATATATATATATATATATATATGAAGATGCATCCAACACCCTAGCTTAGTCAGTAGCGTGTTTGTCTACTAAGCTGTGGGTCCCCCAGGTTTGATTTCTGGCATCGCCGAAAAGTGTCTCATTGGTGAAATGTGGATTTACCCTTTCACATTGATGAATTAACGGACTCTCATAAGTCATAAGATTCAAGATGACAAAGACCCGCTTCAGTGCCCGAATGGTCCAAGGCACCACTCTAGTGATAGACTGGCTTGCTGAAGACAGGGAAATTGGGGCTAGAATATAGGTTGGGACCATTGAGGGTGGTTTTTCATTCATATTTCCCATTCTACTTCCACGCAAATGCGTGTATATTACCTATAAAATGCATCCTTGCTCACTCCTACACCATTAGGGTAGATAGTACATAATATGTAGGACTGTATAGAACTAGCCAAGATAGCGATATAGTGTAATGAGGTGGACAGGATAGAACTAGCTCAAGATAGGGATGGGGTGTAATGAGGTGGACTAGATAGAACTAGCTCAAGATAGGGACAGGGTCTAGTTAAGTGGACTGGATAGAACTAGCTCAAGATAGGGACAGGGTGTATTGAGGTGGACTAGATAGAACTAGCTCAAGATAGGGATAGGGTGTATTGAGGTGGACTGTATGGAACTAGCCAAGATAACGATAGAGTGTAATGAGGTGGACTGGATAGAACTAGCTCAAGATAGGGATAGGGTGTAGTGAGGTGGACTGGATAGAACTAGCTCAAGATAGGGATAGGGTGTATTGAGGTGGACTGTATGGAACTAGCCAAGATAGCGATATAGTGTAATGAGGTGGACTGGATAGAACTAGCTCAAGATAGGGATGGGGTGTAATGAGGTGGACTAGATAGAACTAGCTCAAGATAGGGACAGGATGTAATGAGGTGGACTGGATAGAGCTAGCTCAAGTTAGGGATGGGGTGTAATGAGGTGGACTGGATAGAACTAGCTCAAGATAAGGATAGGTGGCGTACTTTTGTAAGTGTGGAAATGACCTTTCAAGCTCCTGGTGCCATAAAGTAGGCAAGTAAGTATTAATATTAAATATTAACGATTATTTAAGACACCGACATTCTATTATGGGTTTCAAAACCCCTATAAGTAGGCCTACGTGAACAAATGTTCTCCTAGACTTATCGGCAAATTGGATACGCACTTTCAAAAAGTTTTGCCACCCCTGGCTAAAGTGAGCAAAATTACTTGATTGGTTTTAAATATGCGTGACAAAGCTTGTATAGATGATGTTAAACCATTTCCTGTTGGTCTGGTCGGAAATTAACTCAGTATCCATGTGTAAAAATAAACTTATCGATCCGTCCTTACAACTCTAGACCTTTTTATGTGAAATCTGATTTTTGTTTAACATGGTTAACTAATTTAATACGTGGATTATTATTAAAAAATCAGTATTGATATCAGTTGCATCACTAACCACATAATCAAAGGTGCTAGTTGCAAAATGGACTGGATCACTTACAATGAGCAGGTCAATATTTTCGTCATACTATCTGTTCAAGTTATACGAATATATGATAATTTACACTAATGAGGTAGGGACCGGTAGAGAAGAATATTTAGAGGTAATCCTCATTTGTATGGAAAGATTATCAGAAACTATTAAGGAAAAACACCTCTAAGTAGAAATGACCTGGATTCAAACACCCATCTCCCCGTCATAAGCAGGCCCATCTAACATGAGATTGACGCCTTAGAACATTTGGCCACTGAAGCGGGTTATTTGAGTATTGACTGGGTACACTTTGAATGGATTTTTCATATTAATATCTCACCAGCTAATGCAGGCACATTTATTCTTAAAGCTACTCTCTCAATTATTATCCTTTAGTTTAGGTATTTTAAACCTTTAGACTAAGTCGTTAAGAGCCTTGGAGTTGTATTCAATCTTCTCTTTTCCAAACCTATGGTTACATGGTATAAGGTGTCAGTCTCACAATATACTTGATTTCCATTAGTGGGAGATCAAGGTTCTAATCTCGGCTGGGTGAACTTGAGGTGGTTTTAAATATTTGACCTAACTTTCTTGTTTCCCCTTTAACCTTCTTATTTATAATGTGGGTGCACTTACCTTAAAACTTACTTCCTCAAACCAAATGGTTTTCGCGATGTCATCTGTCTGTCTGTCTGTCTGTCTGTATCTTGGCCTAAAGCCTAAATCATTTTACCGATCTGGTTAAAGCTTGGTATATAGTGTTTTAGTAAATTTCTCCGGAGGGATTTTTGGAATTAAATATTTAACCCTTAAATTAAGTATTAATTATTGAAGGGGAAAATAGAGCAAAAATCCATGTATTCTAAATCAGCTATAACTATTTTGATTACAATTTGTATCCAAGTAATGTTTTACATTTCAAACAAAGTGGTAACTCTTATTTTCTTATGAAAATAAATTTAAGGTTAATTTACATTATCAGATATTTCCAATTTTGGTCATATCTCTTAAATTGAGATACTAAATAACTTATATTATAAATTTTTAGTACTATTTAAGATTATAATCCTTTATTAGAAATATTATTTTTCTAAGGCCAATAGTTTCTGAGATAGAAGCAAATACAAATATATTTTATGGAGCTCTTTGAAAATTGAAATTTATTGCCATTCTCTTGGGTAGACAGATATGTTTCATTAAAAGTGTAAATTATTTCAGTTATGTTTGGTATTGTTTTTTACAGTATGTTAATTATTATATTAAGATTCTTATTTAATGTCTCTATTTTAAGATTAAAGAATGAGAAAGTTTTAAGGTGCACCGTATCATTTACTTATTTAATATTGTCATTGCTATGTAAAAAATATTAGTACTGTTTTTATTGAGTTTTAATCACTTAATAGTAAAACACTTAGCTTCAATATACAGGGTGTGTCCGGGTTAGATGGCAAAACTTTGGAAAGTGGTAGTGGATAAAAAAACTTACTTAATGTAATTTGGAGGATTGCTAGTTTTCGCTTCATTTTCACGCAACAGCAAAAAACTAAATAAAAACAAAATATGTAGGTATCAAATAAATTATTTTATTTATTTTGTTCAAATTGGTGGCCTCCAGCCCGGAGACAAGCATGACAAGCATCAATGACAGAACGAGTGGCTGACCGACATTATGAGACTGTTGTTTCTTCGCACGCTTGGGCGATCCTTTGTCGTATTGATTGAAGGTCATTAACAGGCACTTCATTCACTTTTATCTTGAGAGTTCATCATACAAAAAATAAATCTAATCGCGTTAAATCAGGTGAACGCGTAGGCCAAGCCACAAGTCCAGAACGACCGATCCATCTTGCAGGAAAATTAATACTATGCCATAGCATTAAGCCAAGGACCTCCGCAAAAAAAAAAAAACCTCACAAATACATTTTAATTTAGTTTTATGATCCACTACCACTTCCCAAAGTTTTTCCGTCTAACCCGGAAACATCCTGTATATATTAAATACGTTTTTATGCCAGTGAATATTTTAAGAATAATCACCATAAATTTTATTTTAAAGCTAAAGTTTTGCAAATCAAGAGCTTACAGATGGTTTACCAAACACAACAAAAATATAAGAAGTAATTTAAAACTAGTTTTAACACCCTTAAGTTAAGCAGTTAATAGTTATAATATTCAACGTTATGATGTTGTATAGTTGGTAAATTAAATTCAAACGTTATGAAGCAACATGTGAAAGTATCTTCAGGCTCGGTCTGCAAACGTCGGAGACTTTGTGACTCGTGAAATATGTCCACCTCAGTACCATTTGAGTAGTTTTGCCGTGGGACATGTGTGAAATGAACTACACGGTGAGATCGCTCGATTTGAACTGAGGTACGACTCTACTTCTGAATCTTGGTCAACTACTGCCCTCTTCACGCGGGGCACACAAGTCGTCAGAGGAAGAAACAAGTCTAAGATAGTTTCAAGAAATAATAAGAAGAATATTGTTTAAAGAGGAGTGAACTAAATTGGTATACACTACGTTAGCGGTTTATAAACTGTGACATGGGATATAACACCCTTAAAGTCAGTGTGAATCAGGAAACTAGAATGTTGGCATCTAATTCCAGAAGATATGCTGTGGCCTATAGATGCAAACATACCATTAGTAAATAACTGTGGCTATTTAAGAATTAAATTAAAAGGTCACATATTCTTTAAATTCATGTTAGATATTTTTTCTAAAGGTTACAAGGCTGCTAGGATATAAATACTTATTCAATTTGTTTGGATCCAACTAGCCTACTTAATAAACGGAACTGTAAGGTATTTCTTATGGCCTAGGTGGCGCAGTGAAAAAAAAAATACTGTGCCACCAAGAACTAAGAAATTTTAAGAACATCTGATATACATATTCATATACATGAAACCGATGTTCTTGGGTTCAATCCCAGCCGGGGTTGATGGATTTTTCTTGAGCGATAAAATTACGTAGCACAACTTCCTTTGGAGGGGAAGTAAAGCCGTTGGTCACATGTCGATTGTGGAATGTAAGATAAGATATAAAAATACCTTTCCCGGCCAAATTTTTAAGTTCTTTCGCTCTCGATCATAGAAATTATCGCGTGATTATTTAATCAATTGGTTAGAAAAGTGCACGTTAAATACCCAAAATAAATAATAAAAACATGCATTGCTTAAATTGATTTATGAAACAAATAAAACCTATCTAGTATACTTTCCAAGTATCTTTTCATAATTTAATGCTTGTTCTTAAGCGTTCACGCAGCTCCATAAGCATAGACAAGAGTCTTGGTTTTGTATTAATCACCATCTTTTAAGAGCTAGCTTCTCTTCCATTTATGTTCCCTGCTGTAAATAATCAATATTGTAAGTAATCTATAAGAAAGTATTCACAATACATATTTAGCGCTTACCATGCTCAGGGAGGTTGAGTAAGTACCAAGCTACCTGAATGTGGATGCGTATTTAAATAGGCATCTAACATCTCAGGTTACCAACAAATTTTCTCATCTTGTATTCCACTGTCTAAGTACATTTTACAATACGTACCACGGCCGTCAAGAGAGAATATAATACTAATCTGAAAGTGTTTCAAATGTATACATTGTTTAAATGTACCTGGAAAGTAATTTGAACCCCGTACCTGTAAACTCAATCCAATAGCCCAAGGCGTGAACACCTGTTCAAGGACATATCTTGTCAACCGCATTATTTAAAGTAAATGGAAGCCTTACGAATTAACTATGATATTTCTAGGTCTTCTAGTTAGAAATAATGTCCTGGATTAAGGTAGTATTTATGATGTGTTCATATTTAGCATGGTTTAATATAGTGCAAAATACAATAACTAAGAGGACGTAGGGAGCGTGGGAAAAGACCTGTGTTTTTTTTTCTGTTTTTATTACAAAATTTTATTTTTTGTCAAAATAAATAAAATATTGCTCTTGTACAAACATAGAGTTGAATTTTCTTGACTCGGTGATATTAACAGTTGTTGTTTATCTGTCACGAGCATAAAGGCATTAGATGAGAAACATTTTAAATAAAGAAAAAAATTTGTCATTCAATTCCATGACACCCTTGACAGATATTCAAGAACTGTTTGTACAACCATATGAAGAAAATTAATCTCTATGATTGTACTGAAGTAATATTCTATTTATTTTGGCCAAAAAATATTGTGGTATAAAAACTGTAAAAAAAACATTTACCTTTTCTCGTATCTCCAACTTAACGAATCACCCAAAGAGCTCTTTAAATATTAAATATAAATGGTATCTAAAAGTAAACGTTGCATGCTTCATTTCTAAGTTGAACAACTGGGCATCTCATATAATATTTTGACATCTCTCACCAACTTCCATTATGAAACCCCTTTTATTTTCACGGTCGCATGCACTTAACAATATATTTTAGCGGTGGCCTTTCAAATGTTAGCGGAAACAACATAAAACACAACGCTACTATATTAAAGCACGATTTAACCAGAATTCTTCCCCCTGGTTCCTTACCTCACCCCTTTCGACCAGTGTAAGTTTGCATTCATTTATCATCCTTAAAACGTCAAGCATCTACAAGACTCGTGTTTCAACCAAACGCGACCAGAAACAAATGAACATACAAATAAAATGGTGGTGGAACGTGGGTGGGGGGACCGAAAGGGGAGTAGTAAGTGGTTCGTGTAGGTAATGCGGTGTGGCCGTATGATTAATGGTGGTGGCAATCGGAAGAGGTGATGCTCGCAGTCTTGAACAAAAGGGGATAAGTCGGTTTTGGCGCTCTTATGAATACATAGTTGCATATACTCGCTGACCCAGAACCGGAAACATTTTCCTCGTGCAAGGAACTCATTTTAGATTAGTTTCATTTTGGAATCCATCCTAGATAAGTTAATGATTCGTCTCAAACCTCAGTTCACCACCGTATACTGAGAGGCCAAGGTTTGAATCTCATTTGGATGCACTAGGGGTGATTTTTTACCATCCCTATTCACGCTACTGCTTGTTAATTTTCTCTATGTTTGCCTTTAGGTCAGTACTCTTCAGATCAAATCTATAAACACACTTAAATCGGCATAAATTCTGCTGCTACTCTTACTATTTATAATATTATTAGTACTTCTACTACTAATAATAATAAGAGTAATAATATATATTATTGACCGTGTGGAGAGAAGGTCAAATCCTAACTCAGCCATTTGGTATTTTGTTTGTCTGCTCCACGATTACTGTAAAATTCATCGACCAAATTTAACAAACTTTGGCAAGGAAGATATTTAAGCCTTGACCGTAAGGCCCATGTAATTTTTTTTTAAATCTATTTTTTGAGATGTATATTTTCTGTGTAACTTGCTCTTCAAAGAAAAAACATAAATTTAAAATCTATGGAGAAATTATGGGGGGTATTTTAACTTGAAATCTGAAGATAAATCTTTTGCTACTTTACTGTTAACAGAACTACTAGTTATAGCAGCCTCGACAATGCGCAAGATCTTTGATAAAATTACCAAGTATTTCAGAGATCCATCAGTTCAAATAACGAGGGAGTTGGAACTTTGGGATAGGAGGCGATGTACTACTGTATACGTGGTTTAACCTGAAAAATAAGCACTGATTTTGGTTGAAAGAACTGTTTGGCGAATTCAAACGTATGATACATAATATACATATTAATGGTATCAATCAAAAGTAACAGCTACAGATAACACAACTTGATTTATGACTATATTAAAATAGTTTTAGTAGTTTTAGTAACTAGCTTCTACTGCTCTTCCTACCAAAATTAGGATCTAGCAATATTATCTATCTTGTATTCGTTATGGTGCACCTTATACGACATTCCTATAATGGAGCCCGTCAAGTTAGGACGGTAAATTCTTTTTTTTAATTTTTAACACCACATCCTAATACCCATTGGCTTTATACGCTCATATACTAATTACGCTAGTTTGTAAGGGATATGTAAAGTGGAAAACAATTTCAGAAAAATCAATATTGGTCAGCTATGACTGTAAAACAAAAAAATGTATGTTGTTTTATAAATAATGTGAAATTAAGAAAATTTCATTTCAACAAAGAGCATCCATGAAATATAATTTACTGTTACAAGAAAAGTATTATAATTTTGTTCTGTGCTTTATACATTCCCAATTACCAAATATTTGCGTAAAAATGTATATTCTTACCTATATTTTCGAAATATTTTGATTTTATAAAATATTATTATAAGAAATGATTTTTTTTTAATATACATAGAATTTTTTAATGTTAAGTTATCTCCTATCTCAAAGAATTGCGTAGATATTATCAAAATTTGGAATTTCCGCCTAAATAAAATGTTCTCTGAGTTATTTTTATGGAATTTTGAGAGGTGCCAATTAAAAAAAAATTTAAAGCCCAAATATAAATTTTAACTAAAATTGGAAGAGCTGATTTTGAGAAAATAGATTTTTCTATTTTTTCCCTTAAGAAACTACCCTTCATTATAAGGGTGGATGGATAATTCCAAAAAACTCCTATGTGGAACTTTATGAAAACCCTAGATCCAAATTTTGACCCAGATCGCTAAAATTGTTTTGGCTCTAGTCCCAGTAACAAACAGACGGCATTTCAAAAATAATTTTTCGAGCTTAGGGGATTATGAAACGTCATCATCCGTCAAATTCTCGAATTTATATTCTTTTTTGCAATGGTAATACTTTCTTTTTCTCTCCAAAGGTTAGCGAGAAAGTAGAAATTAGCACACTTTTGAAATGTAAATTGGAGTTAAACTAAACCACACATCACTTCTTAGTAATTATTCAAACCGCTATGTCTTGGGCGTTTAGGAAATAATAACCTGAAACTCCACAGACGCATATAATCCCAAAAGCTGTATTGATCTATTAAATAAATTTGAATTTTTATTACATCATAGGGAAGACAGCTTTATAGTAACTTCGTTTCATTTCAACTTTTTGTAATTTACAAAACCAAGCACTAGCTTCCCGATATTTTTGGACATATATTTCCTTGATATAGTCAATAGGAAATCTTTTCAAGAAACTTACATGTAAAATATTTAATTTTATAGCAAAAAAATTGTTTTGATTGAATTGGACTAATTGGGTCAGATAGGTTTATAATATTCCGTTTTATATAAGTCGTGTTTAAGGTAAAGTGCTTCTAAATATCCTATTGGCTATACACATTCAATTATATTAAATATTTAGAGAGAAGGAAATATACCCATGGAGACGTGGTGAAAAAATAAATAAATAAAAGTTGCAAATGAAATTGTTTTAATCTCAGAATTTACTACCCCCACCTCTTATTTAAACCAACTATCCGCCAGTCTCCTTATCCCTCTCACCTTGACGGTCTTATCTCGTTGTCGAGGGTCGTAAAACCCCGCAGGAGTTGGAAGTAAGGTGCGGTGGTTTGTTGTCAGTGCTGTAACAAGACTCCACCCTCTCGCTGTCCATGTTTATAGCCAAGAAATTGGATTGGCCGTTGAATAAAGCCGCACAGACACGAGGGAATCGACTGGTAAGAGATCTCTCTTGCTACACACACTCGTTTGATCACCGTTATATATATATATATATATATATATATAAAAAAAACCTCTTTGGACGAAGAGAAAAATGAGATGCGCGTACATTAGGCACAAGTTACAGTTATCTCGAGTCCAACACCTTGACCAAGTTGTTGGGAAGGTTCAATGATCGCTTACAGGGCTCGAGTTTGACACCAGCTGGGGTTAACTTATTTATTTGATTAAATATGATTTCATCCTCGTAACTGTCCATATACTAGTAGCTCTGTGACCGGAAGAACTCTCTCCATGTACGTACATAAGTCGTTGGTATTAAGCTCAGGGAATGTATCTACCAGATTTCGTTAAAAATTGTTAGTTACTCATCGCGAAACAAACGTAGATGCATATATTTGAGTGGCCACCATCTTTAAAAGGATAGCTAGAGTGTAAAATATGTAAATACATGGTTTTACGTAGGTTGAAATAATGTTCCTGCCAACCTTCGTCAAAATTGTTTCACGCAGAGTAAACAGATATACAGATCTTTGAGTGGCCGCCATCTTGAAAAGTATATGTGTGAATGTGTGATTTGAATATGATATCTATATGGAATAATCCTCATTAAAAAGCATAAATAATAGCTTTGGCTATTTGATTCTTAAATATGCGATCCCTTACAGTTATAATAATTGTATAAGTGGCAGCAATAAGCCAACTACCGAGTTGAAGGTGGCTGAGTTATCTGATAGCTCGTGATATTAATATAATCACACACTTGTAGCCGACGATTTAGGCACGTCCATCATAGACTCTGCCTTAAAATATGAGTGAAGAATGGACCTGGGCACGAGACGATTCCTAGATAGCTCAGTGGTTAGAGCATTGGCGTACTAAGCTAAAGGTCCCGGGTTCAATTCCCGTGTCCAGGTTTCAATTTTCAATTTTAAGAAATAAAAAGGATAGCCATATCGGAAAAAAAGTGCAAATGTCAAATTGCCTTGGTTTAAAAAATATCCCTCACAGATTTCGATAAAATTGGCCCAAGAATTTGACAGTTAACGTGGAACCAAAATCCGGATAAACAGACGAAATGCCATTCGTTAAATTTAAAGCAGGACCTCGCTACTCTCGGTAAATAAATTACGTTAATCAGTGAATGCGTGGATTCTATTGTGGAAGTGTTCCTAGTGTCATAAAAAAGGGGTTAAGGTCACCCAAACAAATATCTCTAGCTTTGGATTTTCACAAAAGTCACTAAACCTGTAACTCTCACAGGGCTTTAATATAAATCCTCGGGTTTGTACCAGCAAAAACCATGGATTTTCCCCTGGTTTTGACTATCAGGCATGCTTACTACAAATGCTGGTACTCGGGCTTATTAGGTTTTGTGTATAGTACTAGCCATTTCGTCCTATTTAAATTTGTTAGTCATTGTCGGTACAAAGCAAACTGTATCGAACCTATTCTTAGGAGGAGTTTTTTTTCGCACGATGCCATTGAAGGAAAGGTTGAAGGCAAGAGGAACTCAGGAATTAAGGAGGATTCAAATAGTGGATGACTTGAAGAAAAAAAAAATCTGGGAGCTGAAAAAGAAGGCAGAGAAAGGACAGAGTGGCTTGGTTGTCAAAGCTCACTGACAAAAGAACTGGACCTGTCGTAAGACAGAACAGCTAGTAATAATAATAATAAGAAGAAGAAGAAAAATAATATTAATAATAATAATAATTCTGTTTTAATATAGTTCTTGTGTTAGATCATTTCAATTAACATACTAGCTATTATTACTATTATTGTAGATTGTAGGCAAGATTTCATTGACATAATACTATTTGATAAAGAGTTAATTCTCTGATGTGTCATTAATTAGGACTTGTATTTTAAAAGCATTTAGACAGACAAAGGTAATATTTTTTATTTAGACTATAACGTCATTAAAAACACTTAGCTAACACTTTAAGAAAATATAGTAAATATACAGTTTGTGATTTCATACTCAATGCGATGTGCTTTACATATAATTATCTCTATTGACAAACCATCTAAATCTGGACATTTATGTCAGAATAATAAAATGGAATTTGGTCAATATTGGCTTTACCACATACACCTTTTTTAATGTTCACTAGACAAGTAATGCTGACACATTTAAAACATTAAATGTAAAATATCTTTGGCTATATATATATATCTCCAAATATGTATTAAATTTAGGGTTGTATATATAATATATATATTTGTTGGAAACGTATGCAATATATACATTATAAAAAGTTTTGATTACAAATAAATGCATTATAATTTAATGTGTTCTGCTTATTTATTACCAAATGGTTTTCTATCAATGCTACAAAGTATATTAATACTAGCCCTCATCGTGGCCATCTAAATTATTATCATACATAATTTTATTGTGTTTCAATCATAATTCCTATTTCCAAATTATAATATATTCAAGTGTAAGCTGAAAATTAATACATTATAAATATATATCTATATTTGGTTTAAGATAACATGCTCCTTTATACAAAGTAGTTTTTATATTTTCACACATTTGTATATAAATATAGGTATTTAATTATTTAAGCTAAAAAATGTACATATATATAGTTTGAATATTCACATTAATAAAGATATTGTATATTTGCTTTCAATACATTATTTTGTATATTCTAAAATATGACCATAAAAAATATTTAAATATTTAAATGCATACATAATACATTATCAGATCACTCTAGGAAAAGCCCTATTTGAACATTCAAAAAGTCACTAAGTCTTTAATTTATTCATACTACAATATTAAACTTAGTATTCTTATGCTGCATTTCATAGATGGGACTATGAAAGCCGCTTATTTAAAGTGAATAAATAGTCTCATTTTGCAGTATTTCTTGTGAAAATGGCGGTATTGAAGCTTACAAATTAAATTAAATTAAATAATCTTCAATTATCTTATAGTTATATTATTATGTGAATATTCCATAATTTTAACTGTAATCTGCATTTATTTTATGAAAGCTATAGCTATGTTCATAACTATTATATATTAAGCTCCAAACTTCAATATTTCATGGAAAATATCGTTGAATATAAAGCAATTTCCCTTATATTTGAACTAATTAAGTTATGAAACTTAAAGTTTATGGATTTTAGTCTCAAGGTACTTCATTAATATGTGAACCATGCTAACAAATAAAAAACATTTTTTTTAAAGCGCGAGATGTATGTAAGTCTACAGCGTGTTTCAGCACCCCTATAGGTGGTCCCTTAAAATTTCAAAATAAATAAGATAAACATACTGAACTTGTATTAATGTTAGATATATAGGTTTTATTCAATCTAAAATGTTCTTCCAGGGTGAAAAGTTTTACAAACTTCAACAAACCAGCACATGTGGTCACATTGTATAGGGTATTTTTTTTACATAGACTGGTGACAGGTAGAGGGGAGATTTAGGGACGAATCTAACCCTGGTTCTTTGATGGATACTTTATATACTGGCTTATTACTCTAGAATTCCCGGTGGCTTGTCACGAAATGTTGTCAGGGTATCCAACGTCAGTTAAAAAACTGTACTCGTGATATGTTCCCACAATTCATTAGAACACTCATATTGGTCAGGTATCACCACATTAACAGAGATACAGTCCCATGTGAGGTGTGTAAAGCATTTTCACTGAATTATTGTTAAAAATATGGCGAATGAGAGGGGTAATAATATATCACAGGTATAGAGAGATAAAACAAGCACTGTTTAACTTGTTGACACCCCACCTGAGTTTTCTAATCTTATTTACTTGATGCGGGTGTACATTCTCTAATAAAACCCTTCTCATCCTGGAGAACATTGAAATCACACAAGAGGTTGAAACCTTGTGTAAAAAGCGCACGAAGAAATGGATCAAGAGCGCACCAAGAATTTGTGGCGACGTGACAAACATGTATTGTAAGCAACCCCCCAACTCCTTACAATAATTACAACAAAATAATGAGACTACAGAGCTAGGCTAGATTTGGTCGGTTAGGCTGCAAACACAATACAACTCAAATTGAGTTAGAAATGTGTCGTTGGTGAACGAACCAACAAGCAGTGTTGCCATATGGAGCTCGCAGTGTTGCCATATGGGGCTCAGAGCTACAAGCAATGGTGCGAACTTGATGGAATTTCCTTTGTGATCCTCTGAGATATCCCAAGGCAGGTACACAAATTTGGTCTGTGAGCTCTCAGTACGGCGTATAACCTGAACAGGTAGTAAGACGTGGTGCAAAGAAAAAACCACTTTCAGTACGTCGCTCTTCTAATCTCGAATCCTTGGGGCCGTATACAAGAACGAAGCTGAGTGGAGAAAAGGTGTGACTTGGAACAGTAGTGGCGTTGATTTGCTTGCGAAGCGCAGTAATTATTACAAGAAATAACGTCATATCGTGAGTGGTAGAGTAGTTCGGTCATGAGCACACTACTGCGGCACTACTACTCTTCTAACACTACTGTGGCACTACTACTGCTCTAACACTACTGTTGCACTAATAAGCTCACACTACTGTGGCACTTCTACTATTCGCACACTACTGTGGCACGACTACTCCTCTAACACTATTGTGGCACTACTACTATTCTCACACTACTGTGGCACTACTACTCCTCTAACACTACTGTGGTACTACTACTCCTCTAACACTACTGTGGCACTACTACTCCTCTCACACTACTGTGGCACTACTACTCTTCTCACATTACTGTGGCACTACTACTCTTCTCACACTACTGTGGCACTAATACTCCTCTCACACTAATGTAGCACTAATACTCCTCTCACACTACAGTGGCACTACTACTCTTCTCACACTACTGTGGCACTAATACTCCTCTCACACAACTCTGAAACTAATACTCCTCTCACACTACCATGGCACTACTACTCTTCTCACATTACTGTGGCACTACTACTCTTCTCACACTACTGTGGCACTACTACTCTTCTCACACTACTGTGGCACTAATACTCCTCTCACACTAATGTAGCACTAATACTCCTCTCACACTACAGTGGCACTACTACTCTTCTCACACTACTGTGGCACTAATACTCCTCTCACACAACTCTGAAACTAATACTCCTCTCACACTACCATGGCACTACTACTCTTCTCACATTACTGTGGCACTACTACTCTTATCACACTACTGTGGCACTACTACTCTTCTCACACTACTGTGGCACTAATACTCCTCTCACACTAATGTAGCACTAATACTCCTCTCACACTACAGTGGCACTACTACTCTTCTCACACTACTGTGGCACTAATACTCCTCTCACACAACTCTGAAACTAATACTCCTCTCACACTACCATGGCACTACTACTCTTCTCACATTACTGTGGCACTACTACTCTTATCACACTACAGTGGCACTACTACTCTTCTCACACTACTGTGGCACTAATACTCCTCTCACACTAATGTAGCACTAATACTCCTCTCACACTACAGTGGCACTACTACTCTTCTCACACTACTGTGGCACTAATACTCCTCTCACACAACTCTGAAACTAATACTCCTCTCACACTACCATGGCACTACTACTCTTCTCACATTACTGTGGCACTACTACTCTTATCACACTACAGTGGCACTACTACTCTTCTCACACTACAGTGGCACTAATACTCCTCTCACACTAATGTAGCACTAATACTCCTCTCACACTACAGTGGCACTACTACTCTTCTCACACTACTGTGGCACTAATACTCCTCTCACACAACTCTGAAACTAATACTCCTCTCACACTACCATGGCACTACTACTCTTCTCACATTACTGTGGCACTACTACTCTTATCACACTACAGTGGCACTACTACTCTTCTCACACTACTGTGGCACTAATACTCCTCTCACACTAATGTAGCACTAATACTCCTCTCACACTACAGTGGCACTACTACTCTTCTCACACTACTGTGGCACTAATACTCCTCTCACACAACTCTGAAACTAATACTCCTCTCACACTACCATGGCACTACTACTCTTCTCACATTACTGTGGCACTACTACTCTTATCACACTACAGTGGCACTACTACTCTTCTCACACTACTGTGGCACTAATACTCCTCTCACACAACTCTGAAACTAATACTTCTCTCACACTACCATGGCACTACTACTCTTCTCACATTACTGTGGCACTACTTCTATTCTCACACTAATGTAGCACTAATACTCCTCTCACACTACAGTGGCACTACTACTCTTCTCACACTACTATGACACTACTACGCTATTCACCATACTGTGACATTAGTACTCAATTTCGTTTATGATTACCGAATTAGGCTAGGGTAGTGTTAAACCTAAACATAAAATTAAACATTAAATCTTAAAAAAGATATAACTCATAAATTAATCTTTGAATGAAAAAAAACTCACTAGCCATTAACCAGATAAAAAATGGTGCGTACAAGAATAAAAAAAAAGGCCCGACACTCATAAAAGAGAGTCAAATTGCCCCTCTGTATTCATGAGAGTGCTGCTACTTGATGGCACTTATTTCTGTCCAGTGTATGGGCCACTCCATCCCGCCTGGGCTCGCGGGATTGATGACGTCTATATAAAGTGATTGACGCGTAAAGCCAGCCAACCCGGAGAGGAAGGGAGAGGGAGTGATGGACTGACATACAGACAGATAGATGAACAAGAAGATGAAGGAGATGAGAGAGCAATAAGGGTTGTGAGAAAAATCCCCCACCGCCACGCTGTCCTGTAAAGAGATTGCCAATTTCTGAGAAGGTTTACTCCTTTCTCCCTTCTCTTTCAAGTTTCCTTTCCCTATGTAACTTTTGAAGGATGGGAGGGGATGAAGGTGCTTCACTTAAGACATGTTGCTTAATTGATTTGAGTAATTACTGTGACGTCACCGTGATTCCGCTTGGGTCTTGGAGGGTGTTAAATTCATGGACCGTGTGCGCTGTTTCTAAAAGCACGTCGAATTAACTACGTGTGTATCCTTAAGGGAGTTTTATTGGGGGTATGTCATGCTCCGATTCTTATTACCCATCTAGGATGTCAACATATTAAAACTAATAAGATAAGGATGAGCAAGGTAAAATTTATATGAAATTTCACCTCATTTTAGTGTAGGTGAAACCCTCTAAGAAAAAAAGCTTAATCCGCCTGGGAGTGTCAAGATCCCCCTCAAGACGATAATTAGTCCGATAGCAATAATCTTGTTCCTCCACTACACCTCTCGGAAAGGATTTTAAGTATTCAGAGTGCCATAACCTAAGTCCACCACTTTTATGGTGGGGAGGTGGGTGTACGAGGATTAACCCACCCCCTTTGCTTGGAATTTTACGGGAGCAGGCAGAGCTTCACCTAAGAAATTACAAAATTAAATAAGAACAAAATTAACTTTACTCATGGAAAGTTAGGTTAAGTTAGGTTGGGTAAGAACAATTATTATTATTATTATTATTACTATTATTATTATTATTATTATTATTATTATTATTATTATTATTATTATTATTATTAGCACCGCGTCTTACTACCCGTTCGGGTTGTACGCACTTACGCTAATGTGTAATGGTAGGGTGATTGTGAGATGAAATGGAGGACCTACAGTTTAACGTGGAATCCGAACTACGGTGGAGGCCTGGCATTCCTAAGAACCATAATTATGCATAAGCCTATACGTCTTTAAATTTGCTACCATACGGGGCAATCCAAAAAACCTAATGATAACAAAATCGGGGGATACAGTTTGGTGTTGTAGTTTCAAATCTTTCCTCTACATCCAAAATTAAATTATACCACTGGATAGCTAAAGGATCAAAGAGTTCATTACGATAAGCTAGAACAGTGACGCATCGCGTGCGGTGGAGGGGGAAGCGCCGCTATTTTGAGGTTATTTTGCTGCGTATCGAGATTTGCAATTAGTATAACTTTTGACTCGGAGAAGCTACGATGTTCGTTTAAGTTTTAATCGTCAGCTGTTACATAAACGTATTCACGTACAACACACGTCCGTGTCCATGACACAGCCACACCCCAATTTTTCACTTGGACAACTTATCGTGGAGGAAATTAACCACTTCCGTCCCCGCTCTGTCCCACACCTCAGTGAAGGATATCGGTTACAGAAGTGGAGGTTGAGATATTTGATATTCACTTCTTAAACAAACAAATTTAAACATCACATGACTCACGAGATAAATCGATTTGAAGAATGATTTCAGAAACATTTGAAAGCGACAGTAGGAACGGGTTGAAACAGGTTGATAATGATAAATGTACAACCAAGTTAAGATTGGAGTGTAAGAAACACCAAATAAGGGCACTGATTTTCCATCTTTTATAGGAAAACTATTTTTTTTTGTTAAAATAAATAAAATATTCCTCCAGTAGAAATAAAGTATTTTCTTCAGATGATGACCTTAAAATTTCTTGAATATCTGTCAAATCTCTCCTGGAATTTAATGGAAACTTTTTCTCTTAGTTTAAAAAGTTTTAAATCTAATGCCGCTATGCTCAGGAAAGATATTAAAAAACTGTTGATATCACTATGTAAAAAAAAACTAAACTCTTTGTTTTTACCGGAGCGTTTTTTAAATTTATTTAGGCCCAAAAAATATTTTGCTATAAAAACTGCAAAATGACTTCTCTTAACTCGTGTTTCATACACCACCACCTTAAAGAAACAAATATTTGTCAGTTATCTTCTTTATGACCAACGGTAAGAAGTTATCCAGGTAATTATATTTCATCTCCCAATGGCTTTGTTAGCTTAAGGTTAAAATCAGGACAAAGCTATCGGCTATCACTCCAGGATTTGACCTAGAGTACTGATTTTAATCACATGCCATTCAGGTCAAATGGAGCTTATTATATTTCATACAGATGACTGTTTTTGCATGTCATTAGAGATTCCACATAATCTTGGCCTTGGATCATAAAGTACAAGTCTGTAGCAACCCATACTAGTATTGTAAAAGTTGGAGCAACTTATTTGATATCGTAATAATGTAATGTACTTATGTACTAATTACGCTAATGGTTTTAGAGAATAGGGAGGTTATGTTTATAGAAAGTATACCTGCACTTACGTGGAAAACATTTTTGGAAAAATCACCCTCAGCATATCCGGCTGGGATTCGAACCTTGATCTCCTCATTACCGGAAATCTAGTCTACTGCGAGAGCAGCGTGCTAGGCCATGTGGCCAACGAAGTGGTTAGTTCGTTCATTAATGTGAGTTTCGTTAACGTTCTGGGGTGTATTGTAGTGTTAGCACCAGCTAAGCTAGATCACTAATACCCAGATAAGATAAGTATGAGGGGGGTAAAGTTTAAAGTCCATGCACCCACACTAGCGTATAAGGAAGAGTGGTAAACATTGTTTGTTTTTTTAGCACCGCATCTTATTACCCGTTTGGGCTATACGTCTTTATACGAATTACACTTATGGGGTAGGGATTAGGAAGGTTTAATTTAGAGGAAATGCACCCACATTTGCGTGCAATAAGGGTGGAAAATCGTTTAGAAAAAACCACTCTCAACGCACCCGAACGGGATCAAGGCCCTGATCTCCCCGTCTTCGGCATTCTAGTCCAACACGAGATTAGCGCGTTAGACCACGTGGCCACCGAAGCGGGTAACATTTAGTTAAAATCACCCCCAGTACTAGGGGATATATGCAAGAACATTAGTGAATGCTTAAATGACCAATAATGTTATCCCGGCACACTATCAGTCCACCTATTAGCCTATAATGACGCAAGCAAACCCACGCTAGTGTCCACTTAGTCTTTCTTGCAGAAGGCTCTAAAAGTTTTTTCTATACGGGAAAAAGATAAAAAATATATATTTCACTACTTTAGGGTATTTAACATTAACTTTCTTAACCGGAGATTATCTAATCACATAACTTACAAATTAACTCTCTTGAACAAACATAACATTCTGTCTCCCAACCTTTAATTATAAACTTTGAAAATTAATCCCCAATTTGGCTACTAATATATTCTATGTTCATGCCAAGAATAGAAATCGATGAGCCTTATTTAAGTTTCCTGACCACAAGACCATAAATGAATACGTACAATGTAGAATTTAAATTACAATTTTGGATAAAATGTAAGTTCAGTACATTATTTAGAAACTAAATAAACTTAACAAAGTACAAAGCAATCAATCCTTCCTTGAGGGGTTGTACACTTTGTGTGTCAGCAGGAATTTACTAACAATTATGTAGTACATAGCTTCATGGCCCCACCTAGTTTTAAACTAAATCCCCTGATATTAGTTCTCGTTCCCCACAACACTAAGCCACCCGGATTTTCTATGAGCAAATTGCCAATGGTGTTATTCAAATGAAACGAGGAAATAATGGTCCATCCAGTCATTAATTCCTTTAGGACGTAGTGGACTCAACGTAGTGGAAACCTAGAGTTCCTCTTTTAATTGTAAACTTGTTAACTAACCAACGATTAATGAGCTCATGATCAGTGGCGGCGCGTGATATTTATTTCTGGTGGGGCCAGGTCAAAGCTTACCGGTAAGGAGATTTTCGCATCACGTGTTAACATATTAAATTAAATTAATTTAAGTTTTCTTATTTTTTAAAAATCACTAGAATTACAAAATCACTCGACAAATCTACGAACCGAAATAATAAAATAATCTAGGTTTTGAATCAACTTACCAAGTGATGACAATGCTTGTAAAAAACCAAATAATAAACAATAAAAACAAATTAAGATTTGTTTTTCTTCTCTCATAGCTAACCACAATTATTGTTTACCAAACCTCGCATTAGAAAAAGTTAATTTTTCTTGCCATCCATCAGCTTAAATGTAAAGTCAGTAGGCTGATGTGATCATAACAGTTTAATTTTAAGTTTTTCTTGCAGCTTTAAAGAAAAAAAGGGAATTTTTAGTAAATAATCTACTTAATTCATTTTAATTAATAACTTTCACTCGTTACCTTAATTATTGGGTCTTTAACAAATACTAAATACAAGATAAAACAAAATATTAACCATCTATAACGAATCACGGGCTCGTTCGGACTGGCCCCATGAGCTATTGTTTTGCTCGCAGTGGAATGACCTTTAGAGATATCTTCCACTGAACAACGGTGCTTATCTGAGAGGGACTGGCCCATATCAGCTTCTTCACTTAGTCATTACAGTTTTGAGTGCTGGTACAGTCACGTGACTTTTGGAGCGAGTAAAGAATCCTCAGGGAACTGGAATACTGTATAACAAATCGAATAATTCACTGCATGTAGAGGATGATGCTCCATTTCATATTAATGTTTTATACAAAATATTTTGTAAACAAACTTATTTTTTATGCTCAAAAAGTGTTGATGGGTCCAAGCCCCAGTGCCTCCTATGGATGGCCGCACCTGCTCATGATAACATTCGTGCCAAGAAATATTTTAGCATATTTTTACATACCTTCACTGACACTTAAAATGGTTTTACGTTATTTTTGAACACTTAGGCTTTTTGAATTTTAGAAGATTGATTACTTTATACATTTATTTATTGAATTGCAAGAACTAGTGTGACAGTAGTCAAAGTTACCAATCTCATAGTTTTTTTATTTTCTAGGTGAAGAATAAATCAAAATTATACTCGTTGTCTGGTATAAAGAGAATTTTATTTCTATAAATCTGTTCTCTCCTATTCTTTCTCCCAAATTTGGGTATAATTTATCTCTAATCATCCTTCCTCATCCCTGCTTTGTTAGTGTGTTAGGATAGACCGCATGCGTATTACTACGAGGCACAAGCGTTTTTAAATATCTTAATTAACGTTGAAAGTATTCTTGAAGAGATAAATAATATATAAATATAGAATTTCATTTTAAAAATAATATTATATAGAACTTATTTTAAATTTGAATTTTTTCATTTGGGTTTAATATGTACGCTCTGAATCAAGTAATTATATCAAAAGACGATTCAAAAATCTAATTTAACTCTGGAACAGTCAAAACTCACAATCCTTCTTACGTCCATTCATCCAATCTTTAATTTAATAAATCTATAATGTTTCGGTCGTGTTAGGAATCGATCCCAAAAAACTTATCGGCAGTTCAGTCCATTGCAAGAGTGATGCCTTAGATCATGTGACTACTGAAGGGGTGAATCCCCCATGTAATACATTTTAATAGTGAATCTCTAGAAGCTTGTTGCAGCAATTTACAGATGTTCAATATGGCGCCCTTAATCACATAGTATAATTTATATCAACCAAATAATTAGTATATAGGGATAAGAGCCTACCATTACAGTGATTTCTTGGAAAAATAAGGGTACATAGACTTTTTTTAAGGGATATATCTCATAAAAGACTACACTTTGGGGAATCCCACATATGCTCCACTGTTGCACTAGGATTATAAATCTCCCATATGCGAGCTGTTATGTTTGTTAACTTTCCCACTGATGTATGGCAACTTGTCACCTAAAATTAGATGCGCACTAAAACTTAATGAACACAGTTACAACCTCATTTTCCAACAGTATGGCTAGCAGCGGGAAGTTAGAAATTACCTCAATGGAAATCATCCAAAGTGCTGGATTGGCTGCGTAACAGGAGATAACATGCCACTAAAATGTAATCCACCACGAAGTCCTGATCTAACACCCCTGTGACTTAGTTTTTTTTTTATGGTGCTGTGTAAAATAAAAGTTCTTCGTCCCTCCTCTGATCAGGGGTGTCCATGTGGGTTTTCCAAATTGTGGGTGGATCTGCCGGAGGCGTGATAACTCCCCCCCCCCCTTTTCTCCCAGTCCCCCTCGTTCTAGAGAGAAAAGGTCAGGAATTTAACCTCGTGGGAGGGAATTTTAGATTATCTTAACATAATTCTGAGCTAATTATATGATTTTCAAGAGCCAATTTTTGCAGAAAACAATTTTACAAAAAATTAAAGACAAAATAAAATTTAGTTTTAACTGAACCTATTAAAAAGAAACATATTTTTCTCAAGTTTATTTAACATAACAAAATGAAAAAGATGTTGAAGAGTAAATCTACATTTTATCATGTTTATATTTGCTAATTCGGAGTTTGAGGTTCAAAGTGGTTAATAGCAGATTGAAGCCAAATCTCAAATACCCAATTTTATCTATTCATAAAAATTAACCAAATTAAAGTAAATATTGCAGGGTGATACGGGGGGCTCCAGACATTTATGGGCACCCCTATGCTCCTCTTACTGTAAGTTCAACTGATCTGAAACAAAGTTTCACAACAGTTATTACTGGAGTTGATGAAGATAGGCTAACGCGTGTTTGGCAATTATTCAACTAGCACGTTTATATATGCCGTGTGACTAAGGTTGCACGCTTTAAACACATATAGGTTGGTTTAAAAAACTTACAGAGCTTCCATAAAAAATGGTCGATCACAAGCGTCAATATCTTTAATATTTCTGGTTACATAAAATGTTGAAACTTTTTATTTAGTTGTGTAATAAACCTGCAAATATTTGTGTTTATAAATGCACTTAGATACAGTAGTATAGTGCTTACTGCTTAATATATGTGCTGAGATAAGCCTGATTTAAGTATAAGTTATGTATTCCTTGTGAATATTAGCACAGGCAAAAATATTTTTCTCTTATATAATATGGGAATGGTATTAGATTTGAAATATTTAACATATCAACTCTAAATATAGAGTAATGTATTGTATAAAATATTTATATAGATATACCAACATTGTATATACAGTATATATATGTATATACAGTATATATATGTATATATATGTATATACAGTATATATATGTATATATATATGTATATACAGTATATATATGTATATATATGTATATACAGTATATATATGTATATATATATGTTTATACAGTATATATATGTATGTATATATATATATATATGTATGTATATATATATATATATATATATATTTAAAGTAACGTTGATTCACATTTTTGATCAATAGTATTGTAACGTGTTAGATACTTTCTAACACTTACGCTCAATGAATCCCTATAGTAGGTTTAAAACTATTACTACCAGATTTAATAAGTTATAATAATGTGTGGCATATATATACTTACTGCGACATCACAAGCGGGAGACGCCCAATTCTCTTCAAAAATTCACCATCGAACGATGCAACTCGGCTTTGAAGACCAACACGCAAACATCTAATACCTGGGCCAGACGACGAGTAAATGAGAGAGTTGCCATTCTGGGTGTTCCCAACAATCGTCGTCAAGCGCTAGGGGCGTGATTCTTGAAGATTTCCACCCCTCTTCGTACTTGGAGCTAACCTTGCCAAATGTTATCAGTCCCATTGGTATAAAAAGGCCTGTCCTCGGTTCACGTATATTCTATTGTAACCACTCGTCGGAGGGACTGCTGGAAGATATTTACGAGCATGTGCTAAGACTACGTACTGAAGACCGCGATGGTTGAGGTGTCTGTGTCACCTCCTTGCCGTAGAGCAAGTTACGGTGGATACTATAAGTATTGAGGGATGTTTTAGTTTTAATTGAGCTTTGAGCTCTTTTGTTTTATGTCCTAGGACATAATTCTTGTATGTCAGTACTACTGACTTGTTTCCCTATGCCCTTAAGGCATATTTTATAGTTTTATGCACTATCTTTCTATGTCTATTAGGTTTAGTCGCAAATATTAGGGTCAGGATTAGACTCCTTAGACTATATGACCATACTGCGGCTAGTTTAAAGAATATAATTAAATAATGGAGTATACCAGGTTGTCTATTGCTTTGTTTCACGACCTAATTGAGTCTGTAACTGATACTTGTCTCTGATGTGTCTAACTGTGTACTGGTATGCGGTGCGCAACCTGTGGAAGTGATACTTGTCCATAGTAGTGGCCCGCGGGGTTTTGTCTGTTGTGTACGGACCCCTTGTGCCGCCTTTAGCGTTGGTCGAAAAAGATCACTATTTTGTCTAGTATTATTGTTCCTTTTCCAGGGTAACAGAATAAATATACTATTGATTGCTCAGGCAGTACTAATTAGGAATTGACCGGCCATAGTATCTGTAGCGTCTAGATTCCTGGTAGTTGGTCGTTTACTAGTTGTAAAATAATAGTTTCTCTTTTAGGAGCTTATAATATTGTAATGTCTAACTTTCTATGGAGTTTACCCAAGCTAGCTAACTCATGTTAATTACCGCCCCTGTAGCTTCTTAAATTGGGACTAAATTTATGTGGTTTGGTTCTTTATATTTGAAAATATGCGTTGTAGTTGGAAGCTTCACAGTCAGCTGGCTGGAGTAGAATAATCTATGATAATGTTGTAGTTATATTTGATTACTGCTACTTATTTATATTGCCTTATATTTCTTACCTTTCATCCTATTTGATGACTTAATATTTGTCCTGCTTTAGAACGAGCTACAAGCTTTCTTATATGCATCTATGACCTATATGTGTGGGTTATAGGGCGTACCTGGTTGCTTCACACCTGATTCTCCTTTGTCGTGCTATTTATATTATAGTAACCATTTATATTCTCATGTTTAAACAATGGAGGGTTTGAATAATCTCTACTTATATTTATTTGTACTTCCTATTGACTTGTTTGAATATCAATAAACTGATTTGTTTAACTTGTAAATTATTCTTATACTTTGCTCCTTCCAATCAACATTTATAAGTTAACGAATGTTGTAGTGTTCTAAAAAATAAGTGATTTACAAATATGATGCGTATGAATATTTTTTCCGGAGCTCACTGGTGGAATATATATTTATTCTATCATTCAATTGATTGAACACAACATAGTTTTAATACATTTATTGCTACTAATATAATATATATAAAATATATTTAATTGTGTTTAGAGATACATAGGGCCTACATGCAAACAGTATGAATTAAAATATTCAGTTTATTGAAATTACAAAAATTCACTACTGCTAATTATGTTTACAGTTTCAAATCATGTTTACAAACTTTTTAATTAATATTCCTTATATAAAGGAAAATAAATTATTTTTGCTACCCTTCAATCCGACCCAATATTTTATAGATTTTGTTTGGCAAGAATATTTTTATTAATACTAAACAGTTTTAGTTTTTTAATAAACACTTTATATACACTCTTTTCAATTTTTTAATTTTAAAATAATAAATTTTTCTTAAAAAAAAGAAATTTATTACATAAATATTTGATTAAAATAATTATATATATTGTACTGCATTCCATTGGTTTGTATTTAATGAAATCAGATTTAAGTTTTGAATATGTTAATAAACACAATATTTGTTATTTAATTAATTGCATTTAATTGTTATACTGTTGACAGGAAAAATGTCAATAACAGACCAAATATTTGATGGGGTTAAATTGAAAATAATTATTTCATATAATTACTTTAATATTTGTGGTTAGTAATGAGCAATTTATTTACAAATGTTTTATTAAATATTTTGTGTGTTATATTTTAAACGTGTATCTTTTAGGTTTCATAGTATATTTATAAGCAGTTTTTTAACTATAAAATTAGAATTCTAGAGGAAACTTTTATTTTTTAGCAATCAAAGTTTTCAGTGTAAATACATTATTCTAAATGCGTAAATAGTTAAACACATATTTCCTAAAAATGTATTTCAATAAATTAAAAATATATAAATAATAGAACTAAGGAGACTCAAAATCTCAGATTAAAATATATAATTTATATTATTATTTATATTACTTGTATATTACATACATAGACAGAAAAAAGTCCTGAATTACTGAAGGACTCATCATAGTATATTGCAAACAGCTTGGACCTTAAATCTTGAAATTCAGCAAATAGGTTCCTTTAAACTCGTAGGTATCAAATAAGAAGGTTTTTTTTTTTAGAAAAAATACAACTCCTAAGGAGGTGAGATGAACGCTGGAACATTTTAAAAGGCATAACAGTATTTTTCAAGCCACTTAAACTGGAAATATGAATCTTTGAAGGGAGGTTATTTTTAGGTAACCGGTCAGAAATATTTTTGGATTTTTAAAATTCAACACCAAAAGGATGAAATGGGAAGGAGGTGGTTCTTGAATAGCTTAAAAATTTCAAAAGGTAATAAACCCATGTGAAGCACGGACTATTGGCTGATACTTTATAAATACATGTTTAAACACTTATTTAGAAATACTAAATCGCCTCAAAAATTAATGCATTTTATAATATGTGTAATATTATTTTATAAATTAAAATAAATATGTATGCTATATATATAATATGTATATGTATTTATATGTACGTATATTTAACGATAGAATAACTAACAGACACATGGAGTTGGATTTTTATCATGTACACTATGACAGTTAAAGCTTCCATAAATTAAAATAAATTATTACTTAAAATTTAATTCAATCTGATGTAACCTAGCCTATTCAAGTCTAATCTTCTAAATTTACTTATATACCTGTGCAATAATTTTTTTAAAGAGTAAGCAGCTTTTAAATAGTAACTAATTATGTTATACGTTGGGTCATTCACTTAATAAATAAAAATTCTTTATTTTCTAATTTTAACTATTTTAAGCATTATATATATATCCATAAAGACGAGAGGGTTGTTGTGGGCGTTGAAGTCGATTTGTAGGAGATTTGACTTTTGAAATAAACTTAGATATTTATAAGCTTCACACAACCTTATTAAAAATAATAAATCGCAAATTAAAAAATAATAAGGATATAGGTTGTAATAGTTTTTTTTTTCACTTTATAAATGGTTCTTGAAATTCATGGAACAGTCTATATTAGTTGTTTAATGAACAATAGACCTTGCTCAAACCATTCAAAATATGTTATATGTAGGCCTACATAAAAGTTAATAATGTCACGTTAGCCTTAGAGAAAAAATACTACTTTATTTAATATTACATTATATTATTAGAGAATAAATGTTGCTCACGTGGTTTAAAACGTCGGCCTCACTATANAAAACTAATTTTTGGACCACCACCTTCAGCACACCTGATAGAGATCCAAACCTTGATCTCCCAGTAATCTGTAGTCAAGTCTACAGTGAGAGTGTGCGCGTTAGACCATGTGACCACTGAAGCATGTAATATCTAATAAATTAAAAATAATAAAAACTACTCCATAGAAACTTGTTCGATTGCTTATAGTTTTAATCACTTGAGATGACCCATTGGGTATTAAACGAAAATACTTTTGGGTGGATACCATATCGAAATTAATATCCAGATTGAAAAACCATGTGCACCTTATTGCTTAGCGTAAAATTTAAAATATCCCTGAAAAATTATTTAAAACTAGTCCATGCATTTGATAAATATCGTGTAGCATAATCCTGGTCAGGCAGACGGAGAAAGAAAATCTCTTAAGTTTGAGCTAGTAAAATTGCTGAGGGGTAATCTGAATTTTATATTTAATAGAGATGGGACGATACCAGTTTCTCGATTCCGATTCTGGATTTCGATTCTTTAATTTTTACCTCGATTCTTACTGGAATAGGCCTTAAATGAATGGGAACGGCCATATTGGTTTATGTTAGTAAAAACCAATACGGCATCCGTGATAGGTAAACCTTTTTTACCAATTTGATTTTATTATGGAAATTTCGGTAACGTCTGTTAAATAATTATTAATTAGACTTATAAAACATTTTTGCCTTCACAAATTACAGTCATAATTTTAATTTTGATTTTAAAATTTTGAAATAAACTTTACCTATATTATTATTATTATTATTATTATTATTATTTAATTTGTGACAGTAAATTTACAAAGCAATCATAATATATTTCTTAACACAGGGTTGGTATCGGTTAATATGGAGCTTTATCTGTGTTTTTTCTTCAATACATTATGCTACCACGGTAAATATGTTTACATATTGAAGCAAAACATCAATTTTTAGGTTTTCAAATCTTATCAATGCTTTAATAAGTTTTACTATACAAACATATGGAATGATTAACAAAAAAATGCGTTACAAACGGCCTTTAATATCCAATATTCACTAATCTCTTAATAAAGCATTCACGATCATTTGCACGTATCTTTAGGAATCGAGGCATCAAGAATCGAGGTATTTTCTCAATTCTCGACCCTATCGATATCCTTAAGTATCGATAGGTATCGAAGAATCGAATTTCCCATCTCTAATATTTACCTCTTTGTCTATAATCTGAACCGCACGCGTTAACATAATATAAGTTCTTCTAGTTTAAGGTTTGTAAAATACTGACAAGCAGCTGTGTTTTCTTGTAAGACCGAGGGAGCCACAGTACCTCTAAAATTATCGTTATTAGAGAACCGACTCACGTTTGCTCGTTTAAAAGAGGCCTGATGTTTTCATGAAAAAACTCTTCTTATAATTAATTTAAGTAGCACATATTATGTTTATGATGATGCCATTCTTTAAAATAATGTGGTCTTTTTTTATATAACCTAGCGTCATATTTATATAATATAATTAAAAAAGGCATTTAGGAGAGATTTATGTTTTATTTTCAAAGATAGTTTTGTAGCATTAAATATCCAAAATGTTGCTGTTGGTGGCGTGGCTATGATTTATATCTTTAAGAGCTATCCAAGCTATTGATTAAAAAAAAACCTCACCCCTCCGTCTCTTTCCCCCCTGTGACAAAATGACAATTTCTGGAACGTCATCCAGTAACGGAGTGAGTCGTCAATACTCGGTTGAAAAATGTGTCAGTCGGGGGACGAATCAGGATGGGCGGTGGTACATACACCCCCCCTCTCCACCTGTTCACTAACTATACTTGGTTTTGACTGTGAGAATGATAGGTATACATCAACCGGGATGATGTAAACGTCTGCGTAGGTGGGGGAATAAATCAAAACGTATTACAAAGTGATGTATGAGCTACTCACTAGGTGGTCCCTAAAATAAATTTGCTTTAATATATATCATATTATTATAGTTAAATTTTTTCCAATAAATCGCCATTTACAAATTATGAACATATTTATTTTCGACCAAAATTGATAACATTTTACTTTTTTTAATTGTAATTTTTATAATTATCAATTATATACATCAAAATTGACACTCGCAGACCAAATGATTTGGCGTATGAATATGTGAAATACCCACTTGATGTGTAGAATGGTTTAAGGCGTCACTCTTGTGTCAGACTTACCTTCTGATGACGGGGAGCTCGGGGTTCGAGTTACATCTGGGCCTAATGAGTGGGTTTTTTCCAGAATGTTTTAACACTCATCTTCCACGCAAATACAGGTAAACTACCTCTAAAGTTCTTAATTACTTACTCTTTCCTAACATCCCAAAGTAATTATCATACACACGTATAACCTGAACAGACGTGATAGTGAAAATAATAATAATAATTATAATAATAATACCCGAACGTAGATCCAGTAACTTTTTTAGTTTTCAAATAAGGCCCTTCCTATGAAAATAGGGCCTGAGTATTCATACGGATTTAATTATTTTATTTGAATTTCATCCAACAGTTCTTCTGGGTTACCCATGTAAAATTAAACTAATGGATTAAGGATCAATAAAGTATAGTTTTTAAAGAATTGTACCATTATGTGTGTGAATGGAGTGAGAGAAACTATTTAGTAAAGAATATCCTCAATACACCTGGGAATAATTCTAACTCGTACCTCCCCATCACAAGCAAAACAGACTATACAAGTTAGGAGGTTATTACACGTGCCCACCCAAGCGGATAAATATTTAATTAAAATTAATATTAAATATTTTGAAGATGGTAATTACGCTTGGAATAGAGGGACAAAAATATAAAAGACTATACACAACTCCACCTAACCGGGTAAGAAGATTTAAAACTAAGTATCTTAGTCCGACACCAAGAATAATTAGAATATAAATGTAGTGGGGTAAAATATACAAAGATATGAACAATGTGGGCTCTAATCTATGGCTGAGAAACAATCATTTACATATTTAATCTAAATATGAAATCACTTTTTAGCTTAAAGAGAAACCAACATGTATAATCGAGGATTTCCTAGAATAGGTATATGCAAAATGTCTCCCCTATAAGTTTCCTGTCTTGGGAGCTACACGCACTAATGTTCATGTGCGTTAACCTCTGAATCATCTGTTTAGTAATGTAGAAGTATGTCTTTCTGAATCCTTAATTGTCAATGAAGTATAAGGAAAAATTAAGATTTTACCTATAAATGTGGAAACGAAAGAAATCAACAAAATTCACTCTAATTTCTTTTTTTATTTGATATTTTTTCTCTTAATTTTTCTTTGGATTATAAGAAAGTAATAACCACTTCGTTGGCCACATGGTCTAAGGTGCTACTCTCCCAGTAGACTAGAGTACTGATGACGAGGAGATCAAGGTTCTAATCTCGACCGGGTATACCAAGGGTCATTTTTTCAAAAGGGCATTTTTACTCTCTCTACAAGCTAATGTGAGTACACTTACTCTAAATACAGCTGGCATAGTCTCTAAAACCATGAGTGTAATTAGTTCATAGGTGTATAGCCCGAATGGGTAGTAAGACTTGGTGCTAAAAAAATTATTATAGTTCCAGGGTGATCAATTTAGATATAGAACAAATTAATACTACATTATAATATTTATATACATACTTACATACATACATACATACATACATACATACATACATACATACATACATACATACATACATACATACATACATACATACATACATACATACATACA
>CABFWB010002663.1:0-18092 GCA_902151455.1 Timema bartmani | reverse complement strand
AATAATAATAATATAAATTGTTACGTCAATAGATAATGTACTATCTATTAAGAATGCCGAAGATATATAATTAGGAGAACTTGGTCAAACTTTCACAAAATAATTAAATATTTTAGGGAGAGTTCTTATATTACAAAATTTAAAACCACTTTCTAGGTCCAGTTAAATCAAGTATTGTTATTTGATTGCCTTATTTATCAGCCAAGAAGCTATTTTAATATAAACCCTATATTAATATAAATACTATATGAAACACAATATTTTATTTCCAAATTTGATTTAAAATGGTTGTTTAAATGTGTGTGTGAAAAATAATATCTAACCCAGTCAATTAAACATTAGGATTCAGGCTATTATTTTTATTTTAGCACCGCGTCTTACTAACCGTTCGGGTTATACGCTTAAGTACTAATTACGCTAATGGATAAGGAATTGGGAAGGTTGAATTTAGAGGAAATTAAGCCGCATTTGCGTGGAGGGAGAGTGGAAAACCATTTAGGAAAAACCCTCCCCAGTTCACCCGACCTAGATTCGAACCTCGATCTCCCCGTCCTCGGCAGTCGAGCTCAACACAACTAGCGTGTTAGCCAACTACGCCACCGAGGTGGGTGGGATTCAGGTTAAGTGCATCAATGAACCAGGATAAAAATATTAGATTCTTATTTGAGCTAGTAGAAATTATGTTTATTTTTTGTCTGGAGATTAAACATCAGAACGAGTTGATTTCAATGTGGCACTTGATTGCTCTAAGATTGTTAAACACTTCCACACGCTAACATAAATTATTCTTTTAAAAATTTGTAAATATTAACCTAGAAAGCTTGACTAGAATACTGTTGGCACTCTCGTAAGCTATATTCCTAGGTATTGGTTTTAGTATTAATGGGGAATATATTAAAATATATATGATGAAATAACAAATCTCGTGTATCTTAGATTAAAGACATTACCTACCTACCTGTAACATAGTGGTAAGATAGGATTTCTCATATTAATGTATTTACATTTTACTTGGCAGGTTTTAAGCACATATGAGTGCTGTTCGGAAAGAAAGCTATGATTGGTTATTAAAGAGCTAAGAGAAATATTTATTAAAATTTTATTGCTGCCAAAATCAATTAATGGGCCCATACTATTTGTTCACATAGTGAACACAAGAATTCAGACATCGGTCGTAACGTGGCATTATCTTTAGTATACCCATGTAATGATTCTGGTGAATGTCTAACCAAAATCTTTTACACCCATCAAGCATACAATTTACGATACTAAATCTTATCTGTAACTTTTGTAACAGAACAGTAAGTAAATTATGACTATGATCTAATGAAAGTTCAGAACGTGTGAAGCGACTGTTTTTAATGAATCTTCTCGCTCACACGTTCAACAAAGTCTGGAATTACAACAGAAGACTGGCTGCTCTGTTTCTCCTCGTGAAAGTTTTCTTGGTCATCCTTAAATTCACGATGCTATTTCCTAACTTTAGCTTCACTAAAAATGACAGTGAAATTTCGCTGTATTTGTATTTTTTATGAAGATATTTTATTACTTGCTACGCAGGAGGATTATTTTTTATAACCGTTCATTTTAAATCATTCTTATACAACCGTAAATACTAACATATATTTGATCACTTAGGTGTCACTTCGTAATAAATCCGTCACCCTGCGCATGCGCCAACATAGCAGTTTTCGTAATACAGTTGCCGTGATAGATTAGCCCTTACTTTCCTAACATACTGAGTGACATTAAATTAAAATAATAAATTCTAAGATAATTATAAAAAATATCCTAACATTGTCACAAAATCATTTTATTATCTTGAATAGTTTTGTTTTTGTGAACGTATTTTTTTAAACTATCTATAACTCAGGATATTTGATTGTTCCCCTGTCCTTGGTATTTCTCTACGTTCCATCGTCCCAGGTGATGTGAGGTATCTCTCAACACAGAGACTCCATTAATCTACCCTTCCTTTCCATCTACCCCTCCAAAACACCCTCGCGGAACCCTCTAGACAACGTGAATAATACAAATGACACCAACCATAACCATCTATTCGTCTCAGCGACATATCCTGAATACTATTAGTCTTCCCCGCCTGTTTCTCCTCTAGCCCCCCAACCCGTCGTTTTATGATTTCTCTAGCTTATGTTCCTTCCCGCCAGGTAGAGCTTACTTCGTGTTTGGGACACTTTGCAATAACATGCTACTTTTAGGGCATAAACGTCATATATAACAGAAATTTTTACACAAACTTTGGAAAAAGGTTGGCATTCCTACATTAATAAGTACTTAAAGTTGGTTAATGTTTATGAAAAAATTATCCAAAAAATATATAAAGAAATATTTTAACAAAAATACCCACTTTAATGGCCGCACGGCCCAAGATGCTACTTTTGCAATATACTAGACTACTGAAGACGGGGAGATTCGGGTTCGATCCCTGTCTGGTGTGCTGAAGGTGGCTTTTCATAAATGGGTTTCCCCTTTACTTACACTTAAATGCGGGTACACTTCCTCTGAATTAAACCTTCTTAATCCCTAACACAATAGTGTAACTATTACATAGGAATATAGCCCGAACCGATAGTAAGACGTTTCATGGTTATTTACTATATGGTAATTATTTAAGTTGCATGGATATCAAGTATTTATCATTATAATAATTAGTAATTTTATTAATTAAAAATGTAGTATTTACTATATTAATCTTAGTAATAATTTTGTTATATGAAACATAAGTTGTAAAAATAAATCATTAATACATAATAAAATGGATTTAAGATAATACTATGTATTATTATTATTATTATTATTATTATTATTATTATTATTATTATTTTAGTAAAATGAGTTTTATTTTGGATAAATATTTAAATGGAATACATTTTTGTTTACTATGAACCTAAATAAAGTGTTATTAAATTGTTATATTTCTCTATTATCATCAAAGGAAATTAGACAGTATTTCTCATTAAATGAGAATGCCTGGAAGATATTTAAATGAAGAGACTAATAAAGAGTAATTAATTTGCCGTGTGGAATTATAAAGCTTATCCATATATTTATACATTTATTTTTGTATTTATGTTATGAAACATAATTTAATCATATAAACTGTGCATCTATTGCAATAATTGAATTGAAAATCTTATTATGTACTTAAATAGGTTTTGGGAATAATAACTTGGGGGGCTTATTTTTGTACAAATATATGTTAAAATTCTACCAACAGCTCTAAGCCCAATCAAAAACATATAAGATATTTTAATAATTAAAAAATGTTCTCTAAACGAAGGTATATAATTTGCAGTGTTTTCTTTTGAATAAAATAATCTAGATATTAATCTTTATCTTTAAACTCATGAAATAGAAACGGCTTGTGGCTATCGTAACACTAGAGTGACCAGTATGCATTTATTAATTAATTAAATTAAGTAATTGTGTACGTGTAAATCAAAAATATGTTTGTTTGAATAATCCAGTGTAGTGTGTCGATTCTAATGATATTCATTGCTAATATGGTTCTTGTAACGATGTAGTTATAATAAATATGACACCTTATAACACTACAGATTATGGGTTATATTCACAGGGGCTAAGAAAAAAATACTATTTTTTTATATGATATGATAGAATACAGTTTTAAAACACAAAATGATTGCAGCCAATAGATTATATTAGAGGGACAACGAATCAAAAGTTTGGATTTTAGGGTTTCCTATTCTAACGCCGTGAGATATATTATATCTGCTATTTCTCAACCAATGCAGTGTAGCGGATTGCATACAACATATTGCAGGGGTTATAATATATTGTTTCCTTACGCAGCTTAGTGTAGCAAATTGCATCTTAAATATGTCAGGAGCTTCGAAACTAAAAATAGCCACATGGTGTTTCTTTTGCATCACCTATACTTGAAACATTACTGTGTAAAAGATGTAATTAATATCTTTCAGGGGCGATGAATCTAAATGAAGTGACACTTATAGCACCGTAGATAGTTAATCTGATATTTTTCGTGCACTAATACGTAACGGATTACATCGCTAGTAAAACCCAAAAAGTTATTTGTACACTTACAATATTAAAATACACATTTTTGCTTGCACATTCATTTTATTTTTAATATAATAATCTAAATTGCGACAAGACATTAGAAAACAAAAACTCTTATTTACTGAACATACAAAACCGCCGTTAATATGTTTTTTTGGTTTGAGCACAATTGTTAATTTAAGAAAATAATTTTACCGATGTGCATTGTTCAGGCTGAACGCATAATTACTAATTACTCCAGGACTAATTATTCTCGGGATCTGGGAATGAAGAAGATAGAATTTAGAGGAAATGTACCCGATTTGTATGGAGGGAGATTAGAAAACCACTAAGAGAAAACCACCCTCAATTCATCTGACTGGGATTTGAACATAGATCTCCCTGCCATCGGAGGTTTAGTTTAACATGAGGGCAATGCCTTATCACTTATACCATGTGGCCACCAAAGCAGGTGTTAGCTATTTTGATTAGCTTGTTTATTGCCCATCAATATTATATTATATCTAATGTTGGAGCTCTGATTTAAACAAAGAGATTTGTATCAGGTATTGTTAATCATTGGGGAATCCACACACTTACAATTTTACTGTCTCTCGAACCTTTGGAGAAAAGATTATTTTAATCGTAAAAAAAAAAAAATCAAACCCAAGACTGATAAATGTTGATTTTCATGACTCACTGAAACCGAACCACTTTTCTGTATCTGTATTTTTGCCTAGAACCGAAATAGTTTTACCGATAGGGCTAAAACCTTGTAGTAGGCTTTTCATAAGGTTCTCTGTAGAAATTTTTGGAATTAAATGTCCAACCCTAAAATTAAAAATGATTTACAGAAGAGAAAAAAGAGAAAAATCGATATTCTCAAAATTAGCTCTAATTATTTCGATTAAAATTCGTATTTAGTCGCTGTTTATCATTACAAATAAAATGGCTACTCTCATTTTCACATCAAAATATCTTTTAAGGTACTAGACATAAGCTTAAATTTCCAATTTTGATCATTGTATCTCTGCAAATATTTGAAAAACTAAATAACTTATTATTACAGTTGTAAAGCATTACTTATTAGGATAGTTGTTAAAATAATTGTTTTTTTTAAGAAAGATAGACCAATAATTTCTTAGCTATATGCATTTTTTTTCTAAAGCAGGTCCTTGAGAATTGAAATTTATTTTTATTCTTTAAGATGGGAAGAGATGTTTATCTTTTCTCAATATTTCCTCAAGGCAAGTGCAAGTTTAAAACCTAGTTTGTGGGATGGTGGGTGGGTGGGTGAAAGGCGTGGCTTGGCTTCATAACCGACCAAAGTATCCTTCCGCACCAACAAGAACAGATGGATCAAGGAAACCGTAGATGGCGCTAGCTACCGGTCAGGATCTTGCGGAAAAATCAAACGTTTGGAAATATCAGTTTTCTCGAGAATGAGTAAAATTTTTATGTTAATATTTTCAACACCTCTTCTAAGATAATGTATCGATGTTTATTAATTGTTAAATTTTTTTTGTTATGAAGCCGGCAGTTTTTGGTTGAAAATAGTCAATTTTATCAGTATTTGATCACTGTTAAAACTATAGAGGAGGTGTGTATATAAAAAGTATAACTTAATCAACATGAACAAACCGTTTCCTAAAAGAAAATTTCAAAACAATAAACACTCTTGAAGATAACTGTCTGTTCTTATGGCTCTGCATTTCCACACTAAATAAAAAGTGCCAATCGCCTTAACAAGTATATGCTCTTTGGTGACTTGTTTATGCAACAATGTATATTATTTCGTTTCTCATGAGTTTTTAGTACGTCACATAAAGAGGTAAGAGGGTTAAGGGACCGGGAGATGCTATTCTGACAAAACCACGAGGGACACTTCTTTATAGCTATGTGTGTGAATGTTGATTTTAAGTTGGTTATTTAAATGTTGGCACAAAGAATAAAGTCCACGCATTAATTCCCTATGGTATTCTGCTCCTCTGTAAATTTTCCCGCTACTTCCAACATTTTTTCATCATCTTTAATCAACACGCACTCTCAAAACCTTATCCAAAGCCTTCATCTGGTCTAAAAATAACACATCGCATGGACGAATTTAAAATTAATTTTAATAACATTATTTACTTTATTAAATTAACCTCTAGTTTAATTTAAAACATGGAGTGAAACTGATGAATTGCCTTTTATATAATCAATTTGGGGCTATTTTAATAATATTGAAAAATATTAAATTATCTCGTACTATAGTTTTACACCAAATAATTTAAATAATTGCATTAAAACAACCATATGTAGTACATAAACATTAATTTAATCATTTTTAAAGGTATCCTTAAATTAATTCGCAAAAAAAAAGCATATTTTTCTAAATATCACATGGCAATATAATAATTACATTGTACAAGTATTTTTTTAAATTATTAATGAGATTCTTAAGTTGGTTTAATCTTAGTAAAAGGTTTTTAATAACAAAAATGTTGTTTGCTCAAAATAAATAAAATACTTATCCAGTATAATATAGAGTTTAATTTTCTTCGCGTGGTGATATCAACGGTTGTTGAATATCTGTCATGAATATAGCTGCATTAGATGAGAAACTTTTTAAATGAAGAGAAAAAGTTGACATTAGGACACCCTTGACAGATATTCAAGATATGATGATATCCCAATTTGTAGAAAATTAAACTCTATGTTTCTACTGAAGCAATATTTTATTTATTTGGCCCAAAAAGATTTTGCTATAAGAACTTTTTACAAAAAATCAAATCAACTTAAAAAAACCGCACTAAAAATTGAAAAAACTTGTACAATTGCGAAATTGACGTCTTAGACTATTCTCCCACCGAAGTGACTAGTTTTTTTTTACTATCGCGTCTTACCACCTACTCTCTTTATACTAATATGATAATTTTCCTAGTGGGGTAAGGATGAGGAAGGAAATATTTTAAGAAGTAATCTACCCGCATTTGAGTGGAAGGAGAGTGGAAAAACATTTAGGAAAACCACACCCAGCTGGGATTTGAACCCCAATCTTTCCATCTTTAGCAGGCCAGTCCAACACGAATATGACGCATTAGACAATTCAGCCACTGATGCCGGTAATAGATTATTTAATGTTATTTTAGCTTGGCCTACCTTCTCTTTGTAATTGATATTTCACCACTGAACCGTGAGAAATATCTACGCAGATCATAAATAAATACGATAGATAAATAGCCCCGAATATATTCTTAACGTTTCGAAAGAGTTCTAACTGAGAATAATCCGTGTTTCTCTTGGGACTCACTGCCGTGGAAGTAGAAGTATGGACGCTATAGCACTGCGACAACCTATATTAGTACAGATAATACCAAAGGGACCTGCTTGAGCTTGTGTTTGGTTGAGAATGTTATCTCAAGCGTGCTAAGGGAAAAAACCTTTGTTCTTCCAAGGAAGAAAAAAAACGGTCATGTCAAATATTCTAAAATATTTACCGACTCAATAAAAGTTTCGGTTGGACGTTGCGGTGCTATTAAGTAAGAAATAGAGAGGTTTTGGGGGTGGTTCAACAGCTTGTAGACTATCATCTGGACTATGGTATACATTTTAAAGGGGTAAATCTATGATATTTTTAAAGTCCATATAGTTAGTACTTATTCTTCAGGTTGTTAAAATAAATGAACTGATTATAGAGTGGATATAATTTGTTTAGCCAGTGTCCTTATTAATTTAGTGCTTTAAACTTGCAAACATCTATTCACGACACTTGACTATATTAGAAATACCATTAACTTGTCACACTCCATTTTTAGAGGAAAACGTATCGCAATTTATAACAAAATAATGATAACGTAATATATTTATTAATAAGTATTAATTTTTTTAACACCTAATACAGGGATGTTCTTTTTCGTTACTGGCAATATTTTAGGTGGAAAATCTCCATCCTCATCAGTATGGTTGTCTAAGATATAGTTTGATGGCTCAAGTAGGTCCATATTGGATGCTGGATTAATTTAGGTTAAGCTAGGTTAGGTTAGTTAATTGCAAGCAAATTGCGGTAGATATTTACGATGACACGATGTACATGGATGCCATGATCATGGAAAATGGTATGGGAGTTGCGTGGCGAGTCAATGAGTACCTGACTGGCAATAGAGCACACTAAATATAGGATGACACCTACCTTGATCAGAATGGAATGGACAAGTTTTATATGTAAACTGGCCCATTTTATTCAAGCTTAGATAGGTGTTGACTTGTATTTAGTGTTAGCGCCGAACTTGATGCGTGCAAAGTCTTTACTATGAAACTGACCCTTAGTCACGGTGTTTTTGCTACTACGAAGACTTCTTATTATTATTAGATTTCTTAAATTCAAGTTATTCTGCGCTACTGGTGGCCAACGTTTTCAACCCCTAGTTTCAGAACTACCACTTTATGTGCAGACATACTCTGAGTCTTAACACATGTTCTGTTTCAGTGAGTTAAGAGTTAATCCGATGCGAAAACTAGTTCAAGTGTGTGATATTTAATAAAATTACCTTCATGTTTTCGACATTACGGATATGTCATATATTTCAAATTTCTTTACTAAGAACCAACTACCCACATTGGTAGCTGCATGCTCTAAGGTGTCTGGCTAACAAACTAGGCTTCTGATGACAGGGAGATCTGAGTTCAAATCCCAGTCGTGTGTACTGAAGGTGGTTTTTTCAAAATAGTTTTCCACGTAAATGTGGGTACATCTCCTATAAATTCAACTTTACTCAACCCTTACCCATTATAGTAGTTTGTAAATATTTGTACAAACCAAACGGGTAGTAAGACGTGGTGCTTAAAAAAATTAAAACTTAATGACGTCCATTTTACTTCTAGTGGAGGAGGATCTCTAGACTTTTAATAAAGATACTATGTTTCTAGTTTAGACTTAACCCAAATACTAGAGTGTAAATCTAATCAAGTCTTAAATATATTTCATGATTTATCCATACTTATATACACGTGTATATTTTAAAAGCTGCATACAACTATTTAATTTATCTATTAGTTATGTCAATAATCTTATATTCATTAAATCAGATCTATTTAATAATATAAATAACCATTTACTGCGAAAAAAACTTTTCCGTTGAAAAAAGCGGTATATGAAGGAAGGTAGAGTTAGGCTGAAATAAGTAAGGACAAATCTTAAACTGACTTAGTATAACATTAGATAAAGTTATAATAGGAAGAGTTGTTTATGTAAACTAGCTAAAACGCTAACTTAAACTAATTAATATAAACTGGCTTACCCTACCTTAAACTTACCTAATTAAAAAATTCTTGATAATAATAACCTAATTTAATATTTTGGTCAAAATGTGGCATAACATAATTCTAGCTCACCTAAGCAAATTAAATTAAAAAATTAAGTATATGATTAATATACTTAAAAAAAACCAAGTTGATAGTGAAAAAAAGCTGTTTAAAAACTAGTGTATAAATATTCCCCTCGGTGAACCTCTATTTACAAAATAAAATGCGATTAAAATTGTTTAGCATTTAAGATGTAAGCATCATAATGGGTTTGAATAAGGCAAACAAAGAGATATTACGAAGATCTCAATGTCTAAATACTCATCAGTAATCATATGAGTAGAATGAATAATCAGGAAAAACTTCAACTCGATTTTAGGTAATAATGAGACCACGGAGTAACAAAACGACTGGGACCCTACCATTTAAATCTCAATGAAGAGGACTTGGGACATGTAAAATAGAACATGAGAATGTGTCTTCATGGCAGTATTTTATGCTGGTTTGTGCATTAATTAACTTGTCGAAGAGTTGGGTTGTTTTTTTTTCAGAATAAACATCCATTTATTTTCATGGACTAGGCTGTTTTTATTTGTGTTGGTTGTAAACCTTTTATATATATATATAGATCCCCTGTCAATCTGAAGTGAACAGGTGTTGTCATTTTGAAAAAGAGAAAGAGAACCGGTAAAAAAAAAATACCTATCAATAAAACGACACTACACAGCGTATTGACGTTTATTGTGGTAGATTGATGAACTTTTGGACGCAGATCATAAATTTCACACAGAAACAAATGGAAGGGAAGAGCAAACCATGTTTTGTGTTTTATATTGTTGTGTAAGAGAAAGTAATTTTTTATCTCATTTTTTCATGTTTCGTATCTAACTAAACGATTAATTTAAAAAATATATAAATTGAGATAAAAGTTAGTAATTAATGATATACATTTTTAATGGCACCAAATATCTCAATGTCTAAATACTCATCAGTAATCATATGAGTAGAATGAATAATCAGGAAAAACTTCAACTCGATTTTAGGTAATAATGAGACCACGGAGTAACAAAACGACTGGGACCCTACCATTTAAATCTCAATGAAGAGGACTTGGGACATGTAAAATAGAACATGAGAATGTGTCTTCATGGCAGTATTTTATGCTGGTTTGTGCATTAATTAACTTGTCGAAGAGTTGGGTTGTTTTTTTTTCAGAATAAACATCCATTTATTTTCATGGACTAGGCTGTTTTTATTTGTGTTGGTTGTAAACCTTTTATATATATATATAGATCCCCTGTCAATCTGAAGTGAACAGGTGTTGTCATTTTGAAAAAGAGAAAGAGAACCGGTAAAAAAAAAATACCTATCAATAAAACGACACTACACAGCGTATTGACGTTTATTGTGGTAGATTGATGAACTTTTGGACGCAGATCATAAATTTCACACAGAAACAAATGGAAGGGAAGAGCAAACCATGTTTTGTGTTTTATATTGTTGTGTAAGAGAAAGTAATTTTTTATCTCATTTTTTCATGTTTCGTATCTAACTAAACGATTAATTTAAAAAATATATAAATTGAGATAAAAGTTAGTAATTAATGATATACATTTTTAATGGCACCAAATTGATAATTTTGTTTAGTATCTATGTGTGTATTTGGTGAAAATAATTAAATTAGTTAGCCTACTTAACACTACAAGCTCATGCAACATATCTAGTCTAATTTTGGAGCACAAAGAAGTTTAAATCAGTGTTTATCATCGTGTCATGCTCAATGCCTAAATGGTCTCAACCATGAGTCAGGTAAGTGGTTTGAATAGATATTCGTGTATCTCTCCTTGAGGTTTATTTAAAAAAAATTATACCTTGATAACAAGAATTAAATTGATATTAAATGATAGATTAGCTAATTAATAATTACATTGCGGATCAAAAGATTGAAATACACTAAACTACAATAGAGTCAATTCACCATAGGAGTGGTGGTAGATGGCATCTAGCAGGAGATGTAAAAGCTGTTAAAAAACCTAATTAAAACAAATTATTTGTTATAATTTTAACTGCTAAGAGTGACAAAAAATAAAAATATGGTTTTGTAGATAGGTTTGCCAAATGAATACATTAGAAAAGATCTGGTAGCTTTTTTTTTTCTTTGCTGTCAGCTACCACCACTCCTGTGGCGAATGGACTATAAGTAATAATAAACTATATATAATTCTCCTTTTGGCGATTATCCTGAAAACACATGAAACAGGCGAACTATAAATGAGCCAGTCGACTAGGGTAGGGATGAAGAAGTTAATTAAAAGGTGACTTACCAGAGTTTGGTCTGCCATTCTTTATTTTACATAAATCATACTTTGTTAAGTTTTGCAAACGTATCGATGCGCACTATTTTTTTTAAATTAGTAAGTAGTTAGATGTTTATCTGAATATTGATTTAAATAACTTGTAGCATTTTTCTTTGACTACTATTTTAATTTAATATAATACTTTAAAAGTTAGTTGCAAGAGTGTTTATTTTGTTACTGTTATTTCTAATTATATATTTTATACACAAAAATAAAAATATACAATAATATTCAGTGATTATCGTTGAGGCCAACTTTAGAATTCGAATCCCAGTGGTATGAAGGGGTGGTAATAATTTGTTTTGTATTCTTTTTTACTTTTCTCTCCACACTGTTCCAGGTAAATTATTTATTTAAAAAAAATGTCTTATCTATACATCAATTTAAACATTTAGTCACCCGCTTCAATGGTCGCATGGTATAAGGCGTAACTGTCGTGCGATACTGGGCTGATGACGACGAGGAGATTGGGGTTCTAATCATGGTCGGTTATACAAAGGATGATTTTCCCTAAACGGTTTCCCACTCTCCTTCCAAGGAAATGTGGGTAGATTAACTCTAAAACGCGTCCTTCCTCATCCCTACCCCATTAGAGGAATCATCATATATAACCTGAACAGACAGTAAGACACGATGATAAAAATCCTACTAGAGTAATATTAAAAATTGTTTAATATTTGAAGAATAGCTAAGAAGATGTAATAATGTACATAATTAATATTAAATGTAACTTTAGTTAGTAGACTTGATGAATAATTTAAACTGTCTAAGTTCACTATGGTAAATAACATTAGCTGTAGTTTTAGTTATTGTATTTGAGAAATAGTCAGGAAAGCTTTAATATCGTATATTAAGTGATGTTATCCATAATTTTAGTTAGATTAGTTAAATGAGTATTTAGAATAATTGTCTTGTGAGTAACATTAGCTGTAGTTTTAGTTCATTAAGTCTAACAATATTTAGGATGGTTTTAGTAGACACCTTTTGATAAGTAGCTTCAGCTGTGTGTTATCGAACCCATGTGCGGATAGAGCACCGCTAAAGGCAAAAAGCAGTGTCGTGTAGCAGTCGGTAGCGGGGAATGATAAGAGAATGGTTTGGTGGAAGCGAAGAGGATCTAAAGTAGCAACAGTCTATGGTTTCAATCTCTTTCTACCTCTCACTCATTTAGGCGTTCAGCTGTTTCTCTCCACCTTCTTGTCACGAGACTCCGAGACGCACAGAGTCGAGTGGTTAGAGGGGAAGTGAGAAAAGGGGGTTGTGAGGGTTGACATAAAAGAACAAACGAATGAAATAGAATTTCGCGTAGGATTACGTTTCGTCTTGTAGCGGCAACAAGGATATTCGTTTAGGATCCTTGGAGTAGTAGTGATTTACTTTCTCTCCAGAGATACAACTCTATCGTGGGAAATATTAGTCTTTCCCAATGAGCAGTAATGTTTTATTACGTTTCGCTATTAAATAAGTGTGTTGCTTATTTGATAAATTTAGAAAAGGCACTTTTAAGTTGCACAACCTGTGAATTCACCTATCAAAACTTTTGGGAAATAAGCACTCCCTTTCCTCGTCGTAATTGCTTGGCAATGAGGATGTCCCGCTTATAGGTAGCATGTTTACCACATTCCTACTATACCCTCTTCTGATTGTACATACACACAACACTTTCACTACAATTTCACTCTTATCAACCTCGCAAAGCAATAGTTTAAATTTAAAATACCTGAACATATTTAATTTTTTATTTGTTTATATTGACATAGACTCGACTCGGTTTTGTTTCCTTTCTATGCTTACAGGAATAATTCTTCAACTATTTATATTAATACACCAAATAGTCTCGATTGGGAGCAGTTTCAATATAAATACATAATTAAATACATAAATCAATATTCATGACATTGAATTAATTTTCAGTTTCATTAAGAATAAATACATTTTCTTTTACAGTTTTAACTGTTACATAGGAATACTTGCTGAATGAGTGTTAAAAATACTAGCATAGAGAATCCAATTTTCAATTAGGCTATGCTATGGTTATGTGTATGCAATAGCACTAAAAGTTTGGAATCACTCTCGAAAGTTAACATTTATTTGATAGCGTTATGGAATGAAAATTTACTAGTGTAATTGTATTAAAATTTAATTTTAAATAGCGGTATAATTTAATTATATGTTTACAAAACAATGCTATGATTATTAAAATGCATATGGCCTCCGTTGTTGCAATATATTATAGAAGGAATATATATAAATATATATATATATATATCCTCTACACCATGGTATTGAGAATATGAATATGTATATATACCTTATATTATTTCTGTTGTCTTCTCAACTAATACAAAGCCTGCAGCGATGAATAAGGTATCAGTGGAAAGGATTTTTTACCGACTTCTGACATAGCATACTCAGCTTACGTTAAAACACACTGTTTGATACAATTTCAAGTTCAAAGAAAAATCTAACAATATTTTTGTATCGATTACCGAAAATATACTCTTTTTGCTATTTTGTGTATACACTTCTCTAAGTATTTAGTTTCAACAACCCAAAAAAAGACTAAATCTTTTTTTTGTGTATACACTTCTCTAAGTATTTAGTTTCAACAACCCAAAAAAAGACAATCTTTTTTTTTTGGGGTGGGGGGGTTGAGGGGAAGGTTGAATGTGCGAAAGTTTCGCAAGGGTTTACTGGTATATATATATACACACCATGATGTTGAGAGTTTGAAATATAATCTTTTATTTTGTATCGAAAATAGAGGTGTTTTTTTTAAGTTTCTTATTTTATCATTGTCTTGTTCACAAATGTTGAATATAAAGTTTATGAAAATGGTAATACTATCCATCCCAATCTGTAGTATTAATATTATATTACTATTGTAAGTTTACATTAAAATAGGCCTAATACACATTTAAAATACAATCTATTAAAATCTTTATTTATATACTAGGCTTATAATTTCATATTTTCATTAATCACGAATCATTAAAATGTAATATTATGGGCCTATATGTAAATAAATATCCAATACACTTTAGTGGTGACACATATAAACAACATTTATTGATGAATCAAATACAGATTTTAAAGGATATATATTAAACAATAGTTTTATAAAAATCACTAACATTCGAAACCAAATATTATATCCTAGTTTTTTTTATAAATACAGATGCCTTTTGATCAAACGAATAATCACTTATTTTGAAAAAATATACACTATAGTTTTGTTTAGGATCATTTAGTTCCCTGTAAAAATGTCAAAACATCTCTGGAATAAATTTAGCTAACTTATTTTGTTTTATTGCTGCAGCTCAGTTAAATAAACGCTAGAACATAAAATGGGAATAATACGCACACAGCGCGTGTGGTGGCCGCGAGATCTAACGCGCTACTCTCGCAGTAAACTATATTGTTGATGACTGGGAAATCGAGGTTCGAGTCTCAGTCGGGTGTACTGAGGTGTTTTTTTTTCAAGATGGTTTTCCAGCCCCTCCACACAAATGTGGGTACACTTCCTATAAATTTAACCATCTTAATCTCTAAAACCATTATCATAATTAGTACATAATAGTAAAACTCTAACGGGTATTATTGCGATGTGATAAAAATAAAATACATATATATTAAATTGTTGAATCTTTATTTAAATAGTACCAGTTGCTATTTATTTATATGTTTTTCAGCAACGTGTCTTACTACCTGTTCAAGTTATACTCACGAGTACTATTCACGCTAGTGTTTTGGATATGAGGAAAGTTACATTTAGAGGAAATATACCCACACTTGCGTGAAGGGAGACTACCTTCAATATACATGATCTGGATTAGAACCCTAGTCTGTCTGACATCGGTGGTCTAGTATATAGTGATAGTGATGCCTTAAACCATGCAGCCACCGAAGAAGGTCATATTTAATGCTAACAGCACTAAGCTAACCTTTATAAAACTATATTTTGGTCTTCTCTGAAATGTATGTTTGTTCAGCATTTGCAGCCTCCGTGAATCGATTTTACAACTCAGCCTTCGTTATTTATAAATTTACAGAAAACGCTATACATGCGATTCGTTGACTTTTAATTTTGCCTACATCATTTCAACATCAATGCCGATTCTTTATGTAATTTTGTTAATTATAAATATAATTAAATATTATTTTATGTTTGTTATTACTCTTTGACAAAACGTAACATTTTATAGTTTCATTTTTCAATTTTTAATGGGCCATGAAAAACAGCCACAAAATTATTTGCTAAAACAATTAATGATTCAATTGTACGCAATTTCTCATCTTAAATTTGTTTATAATTATAATAGAGTGTAAGAAAAGTTTGTAGTCTTAAATCCTCTGACCCTAAGCACAGGTAACATTAATAAAGTAGTATTTATGTTTGAGTTCATGCTGACCGTCCATTTGAATTCATGTAGGTGCTAGCTTAGTATACCTGCCATTTGTTAATCTGTACTAAATCTAATTAGTTTATGACCATGTGGTTGTATAGCTATGTTCAGATATCGCACGATATATACCTCAATAATATTACTATAATATTCTTAAAAAATTATTTTTACAAATAATATACTGAATTAAAATTAAATTTTCAATGCCATTTCTAAGATTTCAGGGTCAGTATTTATAAACCTTTATATTAAATGTGACTTGTTTACAGAAATGTAAATGTGGATTTGAAGAGATTTGAAAATGTACCAAAATAATTAACCTAAACATAGTTAATAGTTCATATATAATTATTAAAGTCTATTAGGACACATATACGTATTTATTTCATCTCTAAACACGTTCTGGTTGTGTGAAATGTACTTAGTCTATCTACACTAATGTGATAGTGATGACGAAGGTTGAATTTAGAGGAATTTTACCTGCATTTTCATGGAGAGAGAGTGGAAAACAACCCTCAATACATAGGACCGAGATTTGAGCCCCAATCCCCCCATTAGTGTCAGATTTACCTGTTATTTTTATTACTATTAATAGTAGTATTAGTATCCGTTGTTCTGATGAGATCGTGACATAATATCAACCCTATTTAGTCAAGTTTGCCAGTGATGGAGAGTTCGGGGTTCAAATCTAATCCGGGTGTATTGAAAAGGATTTTTAAAAAATTGTTTCCCATTCTCTCTTCACGAAAATGGGGATACATTTCCTGAAAAGTTTTAACTTCCTCATACCTATCCCACCAGCGTAATTATTTTTTGCGCATAGCCGAAAAAGGTATTTAGACACGTTGAAATAAATAAAATATCATTGTTTAATAGTCTTTTCTTTAAATAATTTTATTTTGATTTAAATAAAGAGGAAAATTGCTAACAAAACAAAGATTATTGCGAGGATTATTGCGAGAACTTGTAGTTAGCTCTGTTTTACACGGAATAATTTATTCATATTCCTCTGGAATAACGACTTGCAACACCTAAATCTGTTTCGGCTTCTGTTCTTCCATTCCGCAGGATGGGTACATGAGAACACCATTCCATGGTAATCAATCAGAGGACAGGGGTGGTAAAGAACACCCCCTAAAAGTGACAAAACTTTTGTTTGCATTTAAATTGAAGGGGGTAATGATCATGGTTGTGTTTTGGATCATGTTTATGCATGAAATCTCTTTTTCAGAATTTACTCCATCTTCTATCGAGAAGGAGCCAACTAATATTTTATAAAGGTTATTATTTTAGACAGTATTTAACTCTTGCAAGAAAATGTTTAAAAAAACTATTTAGAAAGTAATATTATTTATATATGTATATTAAATAAAGGGAAAAAATGTATGCATTGTGAACGAGCTATCAATTTTTGAATGAAAATGTGATAACTATTCCAAAACAGAACAGAATTTTGAAACTAGAAATAATTAGTTAAAATTATCAATATAGATTAATTGATTTAAAATACGTGCTTTGATAGAAAGGATCTTAGTTTAAATATACGTTTTGGTAAGCGTTGTAATTATAAAAAAATAGCTTTTCCGAATAAAAAAGTGACTTTCGGCCACCCGCTTTAGTGCATGAATCGTCTAAGGCGTTACTTTTGTGTTAGACTGACCTGCTGAAGACGGAAAGAACGTGCTTTGAGCCCGGTCAGGTGTACTGAGGTGGTTTCTTCCTCATGTTTTCCCACTCTCTCTCCACGCAAATGTGGTAACACTTCCTCTAAACTACACCTAACTCATCTCTAACCTATTAGAGTAATTAGTTCATAAACGTATATGGATAGTAAGACGCAGTGCTAAAAAACTGTTGGTCTTAAATTAATATCTACTCTCAGTTTTATGAACATTGTTTTGAACTATATATACGAGTATATATATATCTAACTATGTATATAAATATATATAACTATATATAGCTATATATAACTATAAATAAACATATATAGCTATATATA
>CABFWB010002662.1:51701-100033 GCA_902151455.1 Timema bartmani | reverse complement strand
AAATTCAACAAAATCTTGAGTTCAATATTTTTGATAATCACAATACTTTCTCTACCTGTAAGATAGCGAGAAAGTAAAAAAATCTAGTTGACTATCTATTTTTATAAAACCAATGGTTTCTGAGCTATTGAAAAATACATACACTTTTCAATTTGAGATCTGGGCAATGGGGAATTAATTGTTTTGCTTTCAGAAGAAATTAGATGCTACTTTTTACTTTCTCGAATGAAGAGAAAGTATCGAAATTGTGAAATGTCTTACTTTGAGAATATGAAGAATCTTTACTTTTTATGTCTGTCCAAACTCAAACAAGTGAATTTTACAATTCTGTCTGTCCCCATGTCTGTCTGTCTGTCTCCCCATGTCTGTCTGTCTGTCCCCATGTCTGTATGTCTGTCTCCATGTCTGTATGCCTGTCTGTCTGTCCCCTTGTCTGTCTCTGGCCACAGGTCTGAAACGTTTGATTGATTTTATTCAAACAAAATCATGATGTTATATGAGTATACCCTTTAGCCTACCTCCGGATATTTTATTTTCACTCTAGATCTCGAATAAAGAGTAGTTTACTGATGAGGTGGAGAATCCAGGATTTTTGTAAGGGGGATACGGGAGTTCTGTTTTTTATGTGTAAGTTAAATAACCCTGAGGATTTTTGAAAATGTATTTACATTTTCAGCAAATAATTTAATCAATTACTACCAAGGAAAATAAAATACTGTTTAGTGATGGAAAATTTGAAAAAAAAAATGCAAACAAGCTTATAGTATATTTATGTTTTTTATTTTTTAAATTATTTGTTGAGATTGTAAACACATTTATTTACAGTGAGGCAAGCGGCTAGTGAGATATTACGCTACACCACCATTTGTAGTATATTATTTATAGTTGATTTAATTTTTTAAATATTATCTATATTATTAAAAAATTATTCTCTGGATTGCCCTTGTACTAATGAGTGATTTTCAAGAATTTCAATTTTTTTGAAAATGGCTTAAAGGACTTATTTTCAAATTAATATCTAGCTCCCCGCTCTTACCAACACAAACACATTATTCTTTCAATTTGTGTTTCAGATTATTTGTACAAATTAAAAATACATAGGTATCACAATATCATGTGGTGTTTATATTGACATGTTAACCTAGCTTTCTTAATATTTAAAATTGTATTTAACTATGAATTAATATGAATACAAAGTAGACTACTTATATAAATTAATACCTCTATTACAAATAATTTAAGTACTAGTCCAAATTAATTATTTTGTATACATTCCAAATACTTTTAGCACCGCGAAGCTTACAAGACCTAAAAGAAGACCAAATCTTAGTCTTCGGCTCATACCAACCTTTCTAAGGTACACTGATTCAACTCCCTTGTTGTATGCTTAGCGTTGTCCTACATCTATACATATATATAATCTGTAGAAACGAGAGCTTGACTTTGGTGAAAAACTACTCAAGACTGCAAGAATAAGCTTCTTTAAGACCCACACAGGACCTCAAAAAGAACAAGAAAACAAAACTAAAAAAAAGACTAAAAGCTCCAGGCCGATGAAGACAGATAAAAAAAAAAGGGGTTTTGGTGGGGTAAAGGGTTAGAATTGAAGGGCGACGCTTGTGTTTTGGACTAAGACATCGATTACTGTAGAAGTGACCGGCCAGAGTGTGGAAGGAAATAAATTGAGGTCCGGAGGACTGGGTATGGGGGATACTTTGGTGATAAAGGGGGAGACAGGAGTGGTGGGGTTGAGAGAAGGGGTGGGTCGGGAGAAACAATTACGTCAAAGTCGAGATACCCAACCATAGAGAAATTTACCGGTTCTGAAAAGAAGATTTTCTGGAGAATTAGATGTCACTATCTATGCTCTTACAGCTATGGCCTATGTGTGCACGTAAAATATATAAGAGCCTCTAAGGTGGGAGTAGAAGGGACACAAGAAAAGGGCAGAGTTTTTGCAATTTTAATAGAAAAACTTCTTTTTTTTCTACCAAAAGTTATTACTCCAGTAGAAACATAAGTATAATTATATTCACATGGTAATATCAACAGTTCTTGATTTTCTGTCACAGCATAGCAGTATTAGATATGAAACTTTTTAAATGAAGAATTTTTTTAAAATTGAATTATAGGACATCCTTGTCAGATATTCAATAACTGTTGAGGTCACTATGTGAAGATAATTCATCTATTAGTTTACATTGGTGAAATACTTAACTCATGTTAGCTAAACAAATGCTTTGCTATAAAAATTGCAAAAACACTGCCCTTAGATCGCGTTTTACATTTCCACCTTAAGTTACCAAATCTACCAAAAGTTGTTGAAAACTTGTGATATTTATATGTTAAATTTGTTTTATATTTTTTTAAAAGAACCTAACAATCTTTACGTAACAAATTACGTCCTATTTTAATGCATTTTGGTTTAATTTGAAAAGGTGCATTTTGGTTGCCTATTAGTTAACATGCTTATGAATGAAAATATATTCGTATCATAGAAAAAAAAATAGTATACAAATAGTTGTAAAGATTATGATCACTTTAATATAAACATTATATTAATCAACTTTATATAAACTTTCAATTTTTTAAAAAGTCTTACTAGTTATTACTACTCTTGCAGGATATCTGAATGTTTGCACTATTGTGATCGGAATTAGGAAGGTATAATTGAGATTAAGTGTAACAGCATTTTACATTAGAAAGAGTGGCAGAAAGTTGTAAAAAAAAACTACCTTAAGACATTACGTAGGGATTCAAGCCTTTACTTCTCAGTCATTGACAAACAAGATCAAATGAGACGGGCAACTTACCCTGCGTGCCCACTAATACTTGCCTTCTTTAACAGAATATTATCTATTTTAACGATGATAAATATAATTTTTAAATAAATAAGAGTAGTGATTTAACTTATATATACGAATACAAATTTTAGTAGTTTTCATAAAGAAAAAATAGCAATGATATTATTATAAAACTCACTATCTAAAATTTTTCGAAATAGTTTTATTTAAATTTAATATATGAAAAAGGTTATTTTCGATTTATAAGTTTAACAACATTACACATTTTTTATTTTGTTCAATTTGAGAGATTAAAATAGATCTAAATTTGCTTTGGTATTTATTTGATTCCAATGCCAAAAATGTGTGCAGTGCATTAGTATTCGAACGATTATTCAAAAATTCCCGTGGTGACAATGGAGGGACAGATCGACAAAGTTTCTTGTTAATAACTACAGTACGTCCCTATTATGACAGAATAAAGATTTGTGCACATTTATTATCCGTGAAGCCATTCTAAAATGGTCAAAAACGGCCTTTGAAATGCAGTTTTTTTTAAATATAATTTAATATTTCAACAATGATCTTTATCAGGAATATCTATTAACTCTTTATCTTCGTTAATGTTTAATAAGAAATGATAGACGTGCAATAATGTTCGTGCAAATTTAAGATTTCGAGCCTACTGTATCACAGAATTGATGGGCATGTGATTCACCCTCTTAAAACAATTTTTAAGTAGTTTTTAAAGTAAGAATTTAAAAAACAAACGAATGGGTTTATATTCACCTTTTTATTACTAGCAATTATAAATTCCTCACCACCCGCCTCGGTGACGTAGTTGGCTAACGCGCCAGTCGTGTTGAGCCAGACCACCGAGGACGGGGAGATCGAGGTTCGAATCTCGGTCGGGTGAACTGGGGGTGGTTTTTCCTAAATGGTTTTCCACTCTCCCTCCACGCAAATGAGGGTTCACTTCTTCTAAATTCAACCTTCCAAATTCCTAATCCATTAGTATAATTAGTCCTTAAGCGTATAACCCGAACGGGTAGTAAGACGCGGTGCTAAATAATAATAATAATAATAATAATAATAATTTCCTTACCAAAAACACATAATTACTATGCCTATATATTTAGTTTCGTGTTGTATGGCTGAATCTTTTTTGAAAAACAAAATACTCGTGTATCACTAGTAATCAAATTTTCAGATATATTTTTAATAGTGATACAAATTAGGCTATACTGTTACAGAAACTTAGTTTCGCCAAAACTAGATATGTAATACCTACAACTGTAATAGGAGGATAAAATATCGGAATTGAAACTCGTGATTTACAAGTTTAGTCAACTAAAAAAAAAGTATCTCATTGCATGCACATAAATATGGCAAGAAGTGTGTAAAGTGTCTAGTATACAATTGTGTTATTTTAATTAAATTTAATATTATGATATACTCTTTTAAATCTGTTATTTATTTAAACATTTAGAATTAAATATATAAACTGAATTGTACCATACCTTATCGATTAGTTTATGAAATATATTTTGCTACTTAAATCGTTTTTTATATTATTTCAGAATTATATTTTAATTCCAAATTATTAACACTGGTACTACAAAAAAAATTCAAAGCTACATAATAAAAAACAGTCAAGAAAATGGTAAAATTCTAACGCTTACCTATATGGTATAATATAATGACAGATTCTACCTTAAAAATGATTGAAGAATAACCCTGGGTACGGAAAGACTCCTGGATAGCCCTATGGCAAGAGCATTGACGTACTAAGCCAAAGGTCCTTTGTTCGATTCACGTGTCCAGGTGTCATTTTTAAATTTAAACAATATGATATTTAGATGCGGCTATAACCATACTTGGCAACTATAGCTCGCACCGGTGACCACTTGGTTCTAGACGTTACAATAGACTATACTTCCAATGAAAGAAAGATTAGGGTTCAAATCTTGATCGAGTGGTTTTTACTATATGATTTTCCACTCTACCTCCACATAAATATGGATACACTTTCTCTCAATTCAACCTTACTCATCCTTAGCTTATTAGAGTAGTTAATACATTTGCGTAGTTAATACATTTGCGTAGTTAATACACTTGCGTATGACCTTAACAGTTGCAAGGCTAGAAAAAAACTACAATAGTTTGGCTATTAAATCCATTATTAGATAATATATTTATGGCTTGGAATTATATCTTAGAAAAAACAAATTTATCATGAGCTGAAATCCTAACCTCAACCTTCACGTTACTGATAATTAAGACTGTTATAAGTCAAGTAGTTTTACTAAGCACAAAACCAAATTACCACTGGTAAGGCTTTAAATTCTGTATTATGTGTAAGTTTTGTATTATATTAAAACTTTATAAAAATAAACGCGATGCAGCCCAATACTATTGGGAAGGGTCTTATAATATATATATAATGGTTTAATATAGCCGTATATATTCTTTTTTATATTCATACGCCAAGTAATATTATCTGGATATTCCAGTCTTGATATATACAGGGTGGGGCTGAAATAATTGAGACGTTTAGTAACTTGAAAATTAACATTTTTATTGAAAAGTAAATATTCACTAGCTAAATAAATGCAAACTAGATAGGTATTAAACTTTTTCACTTTTTAAAGGTAACGTCACTCAGGTGAGCTCCATTGGACGTCAGGAAAACCTCAGCAGGTTGGCCATCACTTTCCTCAACATAGATCGTCTAATTCTTTCCACCCCACCCTGTATTATTAATACCTATAAAATAAGATTAATAATATAGTAGATTGTAATCAAAATTACCAGAAAATAATTATTTTTATTTTCTTAGTGACCATTACTATGAGAATGGGACTGTACTAACAACAGGTACACACTAATACCAGTGGTCAAACGGTCTAAACCGTCAGGTTTGGAAGAGACTGCATTTCAAGTAACAGGGGGTGGTTGAGATTAAAATTTCCTCTACATATTTTCACAAATTAGCTTTTTTCACTTGGATTTTCCCATTTCATTTCCCCGCTAATTAAGCAGCAATTAATTTGAAATAAGACCCCCTCTTCTCTGCTATCTGTATTAACACCTTAATAGCAATGGTTTTTTATAACACTAACTAATAGAAACAACAAAAACTAATGGTTAAAGCTTAAAAATTAAACTTCGTCTAGACTTTTATATAAATTCCACCCTGAAAGGGGATGCAATTCTATTTCTCGTTTAAACGAGAGCCTCTCTCAATCCCCTAATCAAAACTGTTCAAACAGCGCTCTCTATACCAGCCACTTTCAAACCCACCGCCTCCAATAACCTATGAATAATTACACTAACCTTAGCTAATGGCAGTTAAACATTGACGTAGATTAAAAAAAACTCTAGCTCTTTTTATTAGGAGAACGTTGGAGAGGTGTACTATCAAATAAACATTGCCAATTTTACGAGAGGTAGTGTGGAATTAATTAACATTTTTGACGTGTACGTTGACTTATTTACACAAAATCAAATAAAAATGGGCGTATATTCCAAATGGGTAGTAAGACGCAGTGCTTTAAAAAAAACAAAAAAACTATTGGTCACTACACTAAAATTAAATTACATTTTGATCATAATTTAAATGGTTTCTACCCTTGTTTCTCTCACCCAAAACCAATGGGCACGGAAAAATAGTTTGTCTATCTCATCTAGTTGGCTTTTCTGGTGACTTGAAATGAGGGCTAGAATCTGAGGTTCGTGTACTAAGGGTTTTTTCCTTTAAGGATTTTTTTCATCCTTCCATCATGAAAATGTTAGCACACTTCCTCAAATTTATATCTTCCTCATCACTACTGTATGAGTGTAAATATTAGCGTAATAAGAACGGTTAGTAAGACACTTTGCAAAAAAAAAAAGTCATGGATTAATTATTTATAAACATTAAAAAAATAAGTACCTTGTTAAAAATTATAGTTTTTTTTTCTACGTTAAATGACCAAGCTCTAAATTGTTAAGATTTTTTGAAAAATAATGTTTTGATAACATTTTGTTACCTATAAAACCAACCAATTCTGAATTTCAGATGCAAATAGTGTCCAAGCAATAAGAATGCTAATTGGAAGTTATTTTAAAGGGAAATATTTAATTTTAACGTGATAATCGTAAATTAATTATGTCTTTGAATAAGTTTCATATTTGTACAGTGTATGTATGAACCTTCAAACAAGGTAAAAGCCAAAATGATGGAAAGAATGAATGAAGGGCGGAAAAAAAAAATTTTTGCTTTAAAGTTTTCATGATGAAATACGAGTATGATGAGTTTGGAGAAGTTAAAATAAAAAAAAACTTTGGAAACATTGGAAAAGTGAATAGGAGAAAATTGTGGCTTTCACGCATGGAAAACTTCAAAAAGAAAAAGAAAAATGTTTTAGATAATAAATGTGAAAAGTGGTGTGAAGGAAACTTATACGTTAGATTTCTATTTTCAGAAGTTGAGAAATTGAAATTGATTTTTCAGTCTCTCGTATTAAGAGAAAGTATTGTGAATGTGAAAGAAATTTATCATGAGATTCTGATGAACCTTTACGTTTTATGTGAACATTAACCAAAAAAGTGGATTTAACAATTCTGTCCGTCCTGGTCCACGTGTCCAAAACGGTAAGATGGAGTTTATTCAAACCTTTTAATTAGTTTTTATAGGGCTAGATAGCAAAATAATCAAAATGGTTTTCTTCTTTTGCCCTAACCCTTCAATTAAGGGTAGTTTACTGATGAGTAAATTTTTTTATTCAAAATTTTTCAAAAATGGGAATAACAATTTTCTTTAAAATGTAAATATAGAGTTTGTTTAACGTAACTAAAGAACTTTATAGTTGGTTTATGATAAAAAAAATTATTAGAAGAATAGTTTGCTATTGAGAAATTTTTGAAAATTCAAATATTTCAAAAATATCTGTAATGCATGTGCTCAAAATGTATATATAGAGATTGTGTGGGATGACAAATAACGTATAACTATTTTTATAGGGGAAAATTCGCTTATGGGTAGTTTAATGATCTATTTTTTAATTTGAATGTCTTAAAAAATGGCTTTTTTGATTTGTTTTAAAATGGATGCTGGTATCTGTTAAGTTGCTTGTAATATAAATCATTATATAGATAGTTTTATTGAAAAAATCATTAATAGTAGTTAACGAATAATTGATTTCTGTAAAAACTTATTTTTTTGAAATATAGCTTTAACGATTTTGTTCAAAATTGCTAATGGGGAACTATTTAAACTAATAATAATAATATATTTAAATGTATTTAAAATAAATTAATATAAGGGTAGGTATGACAAATCATAGAAACATTGAATTTTTTTGGAAAATGACCTTAAAGATTGAATCCAAACAGGGAATCTGAAAGTAAATTTTCATGAAAAATAATAAGTTTCTATTTTTACAAATATTAACAACTAATTTGTATTTGACAATATTATTTTGTATTAATATATTTGAACAATTTGGTTTAAAATGTAGAAATAAAATTTTCGATGATTGCGATAATTAATGTGATAACTTTTATAGTGCCTATAAATGCCTATTTCGGTGTTTAGTGCCTATTTTACAAATGGGAGCCTTAAAGTGCCTTTTTTATATCTCTCTCTTCCTCCCACCCCTTTTTTTCTTTCTAAATACTTGCGGCTGCTCCCCCTCCCTCCTCCTTTGGTTACTCCACGTGGATACTCGTGATGGTAAAGTCTGTTCAGCGTAGGAATTGTTTTCTGAAAGGCCTTTTTCCCTACCATGAAAGCTATTATATAGTAGGATATTGGTAGGAAAAAAGACCTTTCAGAGAGTAATTCCTACCGTGAATGGAGTATAGGAAAAACCCATGTGTCCAGCGGTCCGATAAATTTAGAATGGCGACGAAGATTTTCTTCTAAAGCAGAGCAGTGTCAGTTCATTCAGTGGTTGTGTATATTACGCTGTTGTTAGATGTGCATATCTGTTCTTTGTATTGGACTCAACGTAAATTATTGAACCAGTAGAAAATTCCTAAAGAGAAATCTGTGTAAAAGTGTATTATTCAAACAGTGAATTGGTGGTGATAGGAATTTCACAACGGATGGAAAAATAATTTTTTGTCAAGTATGTTCCAAAGAGGTAAGTTACCTTTTCAAAAGGGGAAATTAAATTATTAGTTTTGAAAGTCAAGGTTTTTATTAAATATTTTGTCTATTGTTTAAAAGTAAACCACGATTATTTGCTATCGTTCAAACTAAGTTTCATTTCTTATTGAAGGATTTAAACGACAAAGTGGAAATATTTACCAAAGCGTAACATAACGATCTTACCCCCCCCCCCAAAAATTAATCTTAGTTTTTTTGTTAGGTGATGCTTTGTTAATTTGTAGAATTCACATATATTATTGGATGAAAATTTCCATTTATTATATTTAGGTAAAATGCGAGAAGTAGTATCACCTAGAACAACACAAAAATACTGCAATACATATGAAGAATTCCAGAAAGAAAACAGGATCTCAACCATTTTTTCCTATAGTTAACGATGCTGATAAAACCAAAGAGCAATTTTCTGCTGACTTATGCTCTGCAATGGTAGCTGCAAATATTCCTTGGAAGAAGCCGGAGAATACAGATTTCAATGCTTTTTTCAACAAATATACCAACATGAAGATAGCAGACGAATCAACTCTCAGGAAACACTATGTGCATTCAACCTATTTATCCGTAAGTTTTTACAATAGCAGTTTTTCTTTCTGACATTTAAAAAATATTAACTGAATTGTATTGATTTAAACTATTTACAATAAACATTCTTTTTATTTAGTTTAAGACAGTTGAGAAAATCCGAGAAGATATTGGAGAATCATACTTCTGGGCTACTGTTAATGAAACCACTAATCGCTGTGGCAGATATGTTGCAAATATTTTGGTTGGAAAACTAGACTCTACGGGTCCTGGGAAACCTCACTTGGTTGTTAAAAGATGCTTGAGGCAACCAACAGCTTGACAATTGCCATAGTTGTTCGTGATGCTTTGCGTAAGTATATAATTTAATTGCGCAAGATGTACTGTGTTAATTTAACGATTTGCGGTGCTAGTCCTGTAAAAATGAGAATTATAAATAAGTTAATTTGTTTATTATAGGTGTCCTGTGGCAATCAGAAAATAATAATGATGAAAGGTTTTTGGTGTTGCTGACAGACAGTGCGGCCTACATGTTGAAAGCAGCTGCGAGATTAAAAGTATTCTACACCAAGTTAATTCACGTGACTTGTCTGGTGCATGCTGTCCATAGGGTTGCAGAAGATATTATATCACGTTTTCCAAATGTTAACGCTATTATTTCCACAGTAAAGAAAGTGTTTTTGAGGGCGCCATCACAAATCTTCTCATTCAAATCCGCCCTGCACGACACACCCTTGCCACCACAGCCAATGTTAACGCGTTGGGGTACATAGCTTCAGTGCTGCGCTGTACTACGCAGATCACCTGGGTGACATTCAAAAGGTATTATACAATACACTATATTTAGGTGCGTTCACAAATTAAAATTGCAGTGAGTACCTACCACTAGTTTTATTGATACCACTTGTCCATTCACATTAATGAAAAATATTTTTAATTTAATGATTATACTTGTAGAACACAACATATTGAAAAAATGGTGAGTTTTGCTATATCAACCATTTTGCTTGTAGGCCCTCCAAACATTTGACGAGGAACAAGCTGCCGCCATTACAGAAGCAAATGCTGCCATCTCCTGCTCAAGTGTCAGTGCGGATCTGACATACGTAAAAAGCAATTTTGGGAACCTTTCTGGAGCAATCACAGCTTTAGAGGCGAGGGATTTGCCTCTAATGAAAGCGGTGAAGATAATGCGAGGAATAGAAGAAAACTGAATCAGGCTTCTGGCTCAGTTGGAACAGCCATCGTCGACAAATTTAACAGAGTATTGCAGTGAAATCCTGGGTGTAAAGTGATGGCAAGTATTGCGGACATCTTAGAAGGACAAACTACATCACTACCAGAAGTGAAGATTAGCTCAGCTGGGCTAGCTTGTCTGAAGTTTTGTCCGATGACTTCATGTGAAGTCGAGAGAAGTTTCTCGCAGCATAAAAACATTTTGTCAGACAACAGAAAAAAATGTACACCTGATAATCTTGAAGTGTTTGGTAATTAACTCTAATAGTAATTAGTGTTTACGGAAATTGTATCCTGGATTTTAAGAGTGATTAATAACAATTGTGACTGTTTTAGTGCCTTTTTTTGCATTACTATGGCTATTTATGTGCCTATTTTTTTTTCTTTTTAGTGCCTATTTATTGCCTTTTTTACTTTATAATGCCTATTTATGTGCCTATTTTTGTGATTTTGAGTGCCTATCTGCCTGCCTTTTTTAAAACTTTTAGAGCCTATAAATCCGCCCCCTATTTATTACTATGAGGAGAACATATTTGAGAGTAGATTACTCAAAACATATTTTTGAAAATCATCTTTAAAACAAAAATACACAAAATGAGAAAGTTTGTGCGATTGTGCCGTACCATTTATTTAACATAGGATTCTGAATTTACCTTAAGTTTGGATGAAGCTCATATAAATAATATTCATCTTTTGTGATGCTGATAAGATATGAAATTTTTGTGTAATTATTTAAATATTTATAGTCTTGGTAGTACAGAGTCGCATAGATGCTGGGACCTAATTTAACCCTAATAAGTACCTTAAATATATAATTATATATGTATTAGCACAAATTCTAACTACCTGTTCAGGCTATAGGCATATGTACTTGTTACGATAGTGAGTTAGGGATGATTAAGGGGGAATTTGTAGGAAGTGTACCTGCAATTGCATGCAGGAATAATGGGAAAATATTTTGCAAAATCAACCTTACACCCACTGGGATTAGAATATCAATCTTTCTGTCCATAATGAGTCTAGTATATTGCGAGAGTGACGCCATAGAACATGCGTCTACCGAAGTGGGTAATTAAATATCACATTGGTTTTGGGTTCAATCTACAAACAATGATTACTATTTAATTCATGTTTTACTCACCATCTGGACGATACGAATCTAATTACATTAATTGAGTGTAGATAAGGAAGGTTCTTTTTAGAGAAAACCTACGCTCATTTACGTGGAGGGATATTGAGTTCTATTTGATAGTAATCATTCTTTGCACACGAATCCCAGATTTGAGCCTCATTAAAAAATGTAAAATTTTATCTACTGTCACAGTCTAATTTTTATTGTTAGAGACTTACTTGACAGCTAGAAACTATACTAGATTTATTTCATTTATAAATATGTCGATTAATGTGATATGCAGCTGTCATATTTGATATATATTATCAATACACTTAAAATAACATTAATATAATAGTAAAAGCTTCTCAATTTTGATTGCAAGATAAAATTCAAAAAGTCCCTTACTGTGAAAATTGGACTATACTGACAGCAGGTACACGCTTACACGATGATTTAACGGTCTAACCCGTCAAACTTGCAATTGGCTGGATTCATGGTGATGAAAGGAAGTTGATTCTACAATTTTGTCTGGGGTACGGGGTTCGATCCTCGGTCCCGGCACAGATTTATCTGATTGCCAAACCCTTCCTTCACCTCTGACAAGATGTGTATTAATCACAACTTGTGAATGTGAGGAATGCCAGGCCTCCACCGTGGTTCGGATTCCACGTTAAACTGTAGGTCCTTCATTTCATATCACAATCACCCTACCATTACACATTAGCGTAAGTGCGTATAACCCGAACGGGTAGTAAGACGCGGTGCTAATAATAATAATAATAATAATAATAATAATAATAATACAATTTTGTCCATGAAGTTTTCCAAAATACGTGATCTATACTTAGGCTATCCCATCTCTGGCGTCCATTGTGCACTTTTGGTGAAGCTTATTATCCCTTACCTATTAATGTAAATATGTGGATAGCTCATATTGGAACTAAGAAGTCAATCATAACAATCCAGATACATAATTGAGGATTAGAAACCCAATCAACTTTAAATTGCAAACCACTAATCTTCGTATATATTAGTAAAATGAAGAGTTTGTTATTCTGTGCTGAGCATGACGTAATATATACTGCACTCAGTATTATGAAATTTTAAAAATTATTGGCCCCTCTCCAGAAATGTGTGCATCTCAAAGGCAGAATCTTAACAATTTGATCATATGTTTCTAATTGATTAAAAATTGGTTCGGAAGCCAAGAAATATTAATAAATTAAAGAGTTTGTTTCTATGCCATGAATAGTGCGTGAAATCTACAACATATAGAGGTATAACATTCTAAAAATTAGTAGCGCCTCTTTAAGAAAATGTGAGACTTCAAGCAAAAATTTTAAAATTCTCATTAAATTCTGTTTGATCAAGTTGATGCCCACTTACAATCATTAAACTAAAAACATTTCTCATGGACAACGCTGGGTATTACAACTAGTCATTAATAACGCAAATTTTTAATATTTCGATTTTAACAATAAGTTTGTGTTATGTCATATCTGATCAAAGTTTTTGCTATTGCTACTATTGTGGGGAGCAGCTACGTCTGCACTATAAAAGATGACGGGACTCTTGGTATAGCAACTGACTGGACTAGTCTAAGATTTGTTGAGTGTCGTGATGGAGAACAGAAAACATTAAATAAATAACAAAATACCAGTTTGTTTAAGATAGCTTTAACTTTTGAGTCATGCTAATACTATTAAATTTTCATAAATGTTTCAATTTAAAGTTTTATATAAACAAATTTAATAAGATACATACCACTAATATTTTTGTCTACCTGCATCATTGATCGATTAGTCTAACGCGTCACTCTCATGTTAGTATTAATTTACGGTGACGAGGAAGTTGGGGTGTGATTCTACGTTGGGTGTACATAATATGTTATATTATAGTGTTAAATTTTTCTAAATGGTTTCTTGCTCTCCCTTCATGCTAATGTAGATACATTCCCTTTAAACATTTTACATTCAATTACCCTATTTGATAAGTATGTGTGTGCACCCCAACGGGTACAAAATACGATTAATATAATCCATTTGCAATCTCTTTTAATGGTTCAAGCTGGAGTAAAAAAAAAAAAATTTATATAATTTCAAAACAATATATTCACAGTATTACAGAATTCAAGAGATCTGAATGAAGAAGTTTGTTTCAAATAATTTATGAAAAGAAAGCTTATATACATTAAATTTTCCAAAACAAGGACATACGCCAATGAGGTATCCATGAATTTATAAAGACGTTAGCATGCAACGATGACAGTGAAATATTGATGACTTTGAAGTGGCTCCTTAAGGGCTCACACACAAGAATTGGAGTGTAGGGGTGTGAAATAGGGGGAGGGGAGGATGTTGAAGGCGGAGTAGAATAGAAGAGGTTGTAACGGGTGTTTAGTAGCTCCACCATCTATATTCGAATAGAAATGTTAAGGTTGAATGACAGAAAGACCAACGAATGTCTTGTGTATTCCCAATGGATCAGCCTTATTCAAAATGGTGGTCTTAGAAAACTTATGTATAAAAGATACAACCACCAACCTCCACCCTCTTTTTATCCATCTTTCAATTCTCTATCACGTCCGTTAGCCCACTTTCTAATATTTAAAAAATAATATATTAATATATATTACTTTATATCCTAACAATCAGTGAGTTTTGAATTTAACTTCTTTTAAGGAGGCTTTAGACATGATAATGTATATCTTAGTAATAGTTTGGCCTTTATTATTTCATTTGTCCAACTGCTTAGTCCAATCAGTGGAGCATCTGTCATCTCAACTAATTTTTCAGGTTCGATTAATGACATGTTTGAAACAATTATTGAGAAATTGGGGCTTCCTCTATTATTGTGGCTAAATTATATTATGGACAAAATTGTAGGTGTTGTGTCTGTAATAGAAATAAGGTTTTAAGTTGTGTGCTGAGCAATCTTGTAGGTAGCTACAAATAATTTGTACAGAAAATTAATTTGCTCTAGAAATCGTTGAAATAAGCTATAACGGAGTTTCTCTTTATTTTGAGCACCTTTTAAACACGAGTGCAATAAATATGAATATCATGATAAGAAAATACGTCACAATTAAGTACCAAAATAATAACTCAACTAACAGTTACTTGAGAAACCTCCTGTATAACTTTAAGACCAAAATAATCTCCTCTAATAGTTAGTGCAAATAACATTATGCTTATGTTAGTACACTAAAGTTGTTATACAATATTAAAATTAGATGATCGAAGTGAATAACTATGATAGAGAAGTTGCATTTTATTCAAATGCTATGATTATTAACTGGGAGAGGGAAGTAGATTACAATATGGACATATCGCCATTAGGAAAAGACTCGCTAACCTCCAAGTCAGCCTCAAATTATACAATAATATAGTAAATTACTCATCCTGCAAAATCGTATACCAGCCCCACGAACGGAACTTGGAATTATTTTATTTAAACAACAGTCGGTAATAAAACCTGCTAAACTGATATCAATAACACTCTTTAACAGAAGTACGCCACACGCTAGACATACATCAACAAGCCATTAAGAGATAGTCTATCTATGAATACTAAGTGCGCCATCTACACACGTTTGACCGGTATGTTTGACAAAAAAAATGGTGAAGTTAAATGGGTATTATGCAATAACGATGCTAAACAAGCCCGAAATACCAGTCAAGTGCAAGTAAAGTCAAAGAAGACTCCAAGTCAAGTTTATCATATGCCCTTGTAGAACGTCTGGCTACATCCAATATCATTGCTGAGGGAATAAGAGGCCTTATTGAGAAAAGTTTTATCTTCACTCTCTTTCGGTCGACTGTTGCCAAATCTCCTAGCTCTCAGTTTTGTCTAAAGGTGATGTGTTGGGGTGAGAAGAGTTACTGGCAACCTCAACTAACCAACGTTGCGAAGCTTGTCTTTTATCTGAGGGGAGATTGACCAGAAGAAACCAGAGAATGACAACGCTGTTTCCTAATAGTAACCAGGCAGCTCTCTCAGCGATGATGATATCCTGTTTAGCAGTCACGTGATGAAATATTACAGAGAGGTACCATTACTTTGGTGGGAATTAAAATGATCTACATCCACTGCCTTCTATATTGAAGATTTTGCTCGTAAGGTTAACAAAACATTACAAATGAACAAATATTTTTTTTAAATGACATAAAAGGCGAAAAACACGGTTTTCACTGTGGAAGATTGCATCTATTTATTGGAAAAGATCAAGAATCATAGAATTATTTAAAACAAATATATATATATATTTATATATATGCAATCCCTTACAATTATAATAATTGTACAAGTGACAGCATTAAGCCAACTACCGAATCTAAGGTGGCTGCGTTAACTGATAGCTCGTGATCTTAATTAAATTAAAACATTTGTAGCCGACGATTTAAGCACGTCCAACATAGACTCTGCCTTAAAATATGAGTGAAGAATGAACCTGGGCACGGGATTATTACTGGTTATCTCAGTGGTTCGAGCTTCAGCGTAATAAGCCAAAGTTCCCGGGTTCGATTCCCGTTTCCAGATGTAATTTTTTCATTTTCAGAATACGTTGGGAAGAGTTTTCATATTTAAAACTTTATTTTAAGGTGAGGGCTAGGGAACGCGAGAAAAGGCAAGAGTTTTTTAGCTTGTTATGGCTAGATATTATGTTGGCCAAAATAAATAAAATATTGCTTTAGTTCAAACAGAGTTTGATTTTATTCACATAATTATACAAATAGTTGTCGAATATCTGTCACAGCATATTGGCGTTATATGACCAACTTTTTAAATGAAAAGAAAAGTTTTTCATTAAATTCAATTACACCCTTGACAAAATTTTTAAAACCATTGATTTCACCATGTGAAGAAAATTTAACGCTGTGTGTTTGTACTTAAGCTATATTTAATTTATTTTAACCAATAAAAGTATTGATATAAAAACTGCAAAAATACTTACCCTTTCTCGAGTGTCCTTGATACCCACCTTATCGCTGGCGTGCCACCTTAATCGTGTGCCACCCAGTGGCACGCATGCCATAGATTTCCTATACCTGGCCTAGAATGTAAACTGTAGAGTGTCTAGAATTATACGCATAAGAGTATACTCTGGCATCATTGTTTTAGTTTATTTTTTAATCGTGGACTCACAGATTCCTAGGTTTATAAATTTCAAGTTAAATCCAATTACACAAACTGAAAATATTAACTTATAGATGGACACAAAGTTTTTAATTTGATAAACTTGGCTTTTAAAACAATACTATTCTTTGGCTTTTCAAAATAGACAATTAAAAGTAACGATCGAGAAAATGCAAAAATAACATCCAGTAGCGTATTTTATAATAAGTTAATTATCTGACTGAGATAACTCTATTACAATACATTAATTATTAATTTTAACGAATATTTCCTGTTTCATAGCAATCATTATACTGGCAAGATTGTATTTCATATATTATGTTACGTTAAAAGATTGTTTACTTTTTTATTATCTTCTATCACTGACATACTGAAATATCAGTAGGAAAATATTTATTCCTGATCGAGAAGCCCAGAAAATATGTTTAGCTTTACATTTCAAGCATTCTAATTTTTTTTTTTGCAGTCAAGCCTTTATGATTTTGAATTTTAAAACAGATTTGTATCCAACCACATTGGCTACAATACTTTAATTTCTTAATGCCAGATTTAATTGTAAATTTGAATCTATAAGTTAATTTGTTTGATTTGAATAACCCCTATAGTTTCCAATATATTTGGGGGAAAGGGCCCTATTTTACCCTTAGATTTATTACAAAACCTCTCCCTTGGTTAGTTTTATTCCCTTTCTGTGTTCCATTTTTCTTTCCCTTTGAACTTTGGTCCTTTCTTTCATTTCTCGAATATTTCTCTTCGTGCATTAGAAATATCAGAAAAAGCTGCGACGGGGCTGAATATTTTATAAGAAGCTCTTAGAAGAAGAGAAAAAATAGAAACAAATACATATCAAGTGTTACTTAGTTGGACAGGGAAGGGGCCTTTACCAAGGATATGTTTTTTTGTTTGTTTATACAAGGATATGTTATTTATTTATATACATATTGATTTTATTCACGTTACGTGTGCAATACCTATCAGACTTAGTATTAAGTTCAAAGTGTATGAACTATTAGGCTAAGATCCTAGGGATTCTGGGTTCGGTTCCTGGCTGTTACCTTGGGTAGTTTTCCCGGAAGGGGAATTGCTACAACGTTCCCAAATGTTCGGTTAATCAGGCTCAAGTTAGGTTTAAGTGTTCCCCCTAGTTCCTCACACTAACTATAACCATCACCTTCATCGGGACACAGAAAGAGCCTCCACGGAAAGGATGTACGATTATTACATTCGGGCATCCCCTGGGCAACGGTACATTAGTACTGACTAATCTTTCGACAAAATGGGCTATAAATGATGTATCCCAGAAGCGCAATATTAAATTATTACTTGTTTGGTCTTTTTTAATATTTACTAATAACCGGACTCGTGCTATAGGTGTCAGAGCCCCTGGCTTCTGACTTAGAGGTCCCGGTCTCGATTCCTGGATAATACTCGTGGATTTTTCTCGACAGAGGGATGATTCCCATGGTCACCATGGTTTGGTTAATTAGGCTTAAGTTAGGTTAAGATCTTCACTGGTCTTAACATCTCATATTCACTACCATCTTCCTTTCACCTCATCGGAGTCTGGGAAGAGCCTCCACAGAAAGGATGTACTATTAATTCATCTAGGCGTCCCATGGGAAACTGTATATTAATATTAAGAGGGGAAGATCAGGGTTTTAATCCCGGTCAGATGTACTGAGGGTGGCTTTTCCTAAATTGTTTACCACTCTTCTCACTACATTCAAACTCAGCTAAGTTTCCTCCATATTCAACCTTAATCATTCCTAGCCTTGTAGTGTATAAATTATGATCAGCTGAACCGATATTAATACTTGGTGCACCAAAATATTATTGAAGCATCTTATCTCTGTGCTTATTTGTCATTGAATGGATCCTAAAAACCCCTTCGGTGGTTGCATGGTCTAAGGCTCTAAGCTGTCACTATCGCAATAGACTAGACTGCCGATGACAGGGAGATCACGATTTTAATACCCGTAGGGTATCCTGTGAGTGATTTTTCCTAAATGTTTTCCCCCTCTACCTCCATGCAAATTTGATCACACTTACATTAAATTAAATCTTACTCATCCCTAGCTCATGTAATTCATACATAATGTGGGTATTGTCTGAACAGGTAGAAAGAAGAGTGCTTAAGAAAAACTTATCACCGTGGTAGAAAATGAAATTTGTCGGGCAGGTATTAGAGCCATCCCAAACACTCTGAAAAATAATAAAAATAATAATACTTAGCACCGTGTCTTACTAACCGTTCAAGTTATATGCTTAAGTACTAATTACTCTAATGGGTTAGGAATTGAGAAGGTTGAATATAGAGGAAGAGAACCCGCATTTGCCCGGAGGGATAGTGGAAAACCAGTTCACCCGAGCGAGACTCGAACCTCGATCTCCCCATCCTCGGCAGTCTAGCTCAACACGAAACCAGCACATTAGCTAACTACGCCACCGAGGTGGGTAACACTCTAGAAAAAAGTTTCCATAAAAGGGGGGAAGGGGTCCTCCCTAAAAATTTCCTAAGCTAATAGAATCAACCATTTCACGTCTGGTAGAAAATTGAAATATTTTAATACATGTAGAGGAACAACCTTAAACAATTATGAGAAAGTGAATGTTTATAATCTTTGTAAACTGTAATACTATTATTTCCAACCAGTTTTTGTAACTAATATATGTATGTATATATATATTTACATATATATATATATATTTAAATATCTTATGATCACTCCTAGGCAAATATTGCTTTCGTTTGTGAAATAAGTTCATGGGCCCATTAATGTTTCGTTTTAAAAATGGTTTTCAACATGTATTGGTTGACATATTTGCTTTTAGTTTGGAAATTATATAAAGAGTTCATCTGGATGTTGAGCATCATAATTCTAAATAAGGTTCTGTGTCTGTTCACATGAACTATACGAACACTTCTGAATATCTTAGAAATCTAATATTAAGCATGACGAGAGATTTCAACTAAAAGATAGGGTTCTCTAGAAAAGTCCTAAAATTGAAAATTTAGTATGGTGGATTAAATTTTTTTTTTAACGAATTAGGTCTAAAACGTTTAAAATGAAACATTTCTTTTATATACTGTAAATTGTTACCTTTATTTTAATTTGTTTTAGTTCTTTAACATGCAATTACTTATGCTGTGGTACTCTTCTTTCTTTTTTAACTAGCACTAATAATCGAGAGTACAAATATTGTATATGTAGAGGTTATGACTTAATCTTAAAAAAAATTTCAGCTTTTAACATATGTTTAGATTATAATCTGTATTTTGATATTTTGTTTTAATCAGACGAGTAAGCTTACTGTTTACAGTTAGTTACACAATTTGAAACAAAGGATTAATCGTTATAGATAATCTAAGATTTGGCTACTTTTCCTTGTGATTAGTTCTCTAAATTCTAAAAGGACAAAGTTTCTAAATAGATCCCCAGTGTGAAAAACGGGTACATAATCTAGGTTTCTCTGCAAATTCGCATTTTCGAGATGTTTTCCTTACCTTCTGGGTAGTATAAATGATAAAAACACCAAATAATCAATTTTTAGAATGTTTGCCTTACTGTCCATTTTTCTGTTTCCACTAAACTAAAAAAGTATTATTGGTTCTAGATCTTCTGCTGTAATCAATTTTCACGTTAGCTCATCAGCAAGCAAAGTAGTGTAGAAAACAACTGAGTTTAAGAAGTGAACATTCATCGTGGCTGGTACTTTGGGTACATAAAATGGCAGGTGATATGATCTGGGGGTGGAGGGGGAAGAGATTGGGGTGAGTCCGTGTTTCTTCTTGAATCTTCGTACGTACATTAAACACTGCTCTTGGAAGTTTCATTTTTTTCTAGCAGTTGGGAGTTGTTGATTGTGTTGATGTATTGTTTAATGGGAGTGAAGCCACGGGCAAATTCTAGTACATTAATTTAGTTTAATATCTGCTAGATATGACAACACTCCACGCCACGCCATGCTACCGAGATGGGGCTCATCGAACTCTTCCGGAATTCAAAGATAAGTTTTGGCTCGCCGGTTGTTTGGAAGCCTGTGGTTATGGTGTTTTAGTTCCAAGTACAACCACGGTCCCTGTGATATGTTGTTTACATTCGGAATAGTTTTCAAATCTCCCGAGGGGGAATGGAATATGTTATGGGAGCCGTAATTTGAAGTAAACCATGCAATAGTAGTAACTCCTTGACGTGTTTACTTAGAGGCAAGATTAGTTTCTGCAAACGAATACACACAAAGGAGATAATATATGCTTGACTTGAGATAGGTTTTTAATTACCGCATCTCACTACCTGTTCAGGTTATAAGCATAAATTATATTTACTCTAATGGTGCAGGGATGAGGAAGGAAGCATTTTACACGTGATCTACCCACATTTGCGCGAAAGTAGAGTAATGAAACATTTATGTAAGGAAAACCTGGTAGACGCAACTGGGATCCAAACCACGATATCTCAGTCATCAGCAGACCCTACTAACATGAGTGTTGCCTTAAGCAAGTGGTATTCAACCTGGGGTTCGTCTTAGGTGTTACGTCAAATNTATATATATATATATATATATATATATATATATATATATATATATATACACACTATTTAGTGAAATATACTTGAAAATCAGGACAAAATTTAGGGTTGGCAACACATGAGACCCGGGTGTAAGAACATATGATCTGGGAGCACCATTTTTTTGTATCACTTTTTACTTCTCTATTACGCCTTCACGCGGTTCTTATGTGTGGCTAGGTGTCTATATGATAGGCAATAATATATTTGTTTTTTAATAGCTAGATTTTTCTTTTTCTTATCCAAAGCTTATTATTTAATACATTATTTTGATTGTAGTTTAATTTATTCTTTTAAATGTACAGTAAATTATGGAATAAATAGATGTATAAATATATATAACTTAAATTATTCACGGGAGTACAGAGTTGAAGCGAAATTTTTTCTTGGGGTACGCGAACGTAAAAGATTGAATACCACTGTCTAAGAGCATTCAGGCACTGAAGTGGATTTTGTGATAAGTTGGTGACGTAATAAGACGTATCGAGATGATATGGAAGGAATAGTAAGTAGGGGCCTGTTTTTACATTTTTGGTAAGTAAACACTGTGTGAGTGTGTGTGTGTGTATGTGTGTGTGTGTGTGTGCATGTGTGTAGGAGTGTGGGTCCAAAATAAGTAAATTATGGTACATATAGTTAAGTTTAGTTTATCATTTCACATACAGTAATAATAATAGTATTAATCATTATATTAATTATTTGACGTGGGTATCATGTAATACGACCTTGAGCGTTTCCTCTTTATTTAAAAAGCCTTACGTTCAAATCCAATTAGAACCATGACAATTATTCAAGAACTGATCAAATGTATATGTGTAGAAAATTAAACAAATAAATTATAACTATATACATCTATCAAATGATTTTTAACTTCTCGCTATCTTACAGGTATAGAGAGTATTGTGATCATCAAAAAAATCGAATTAAAGATTTTGATGAATCTCGACGTTTCATGACCCCCCGAATCCGAAAAAGTGGTTTTTGAATTTCCGTCTGTTTGTCTGTCTGTACCTCCAACTAGAGCCTAAACTATTTTACCGATCGGGCTAGGACTTCGTATATAGGGTTTTTATAGGGATGCCCCGAGGAGTTTCTGGAATTGGATATCTAACCCTAAAATTAAGGTTAGTTTACTGAAAGAGAAAAAGATAAAAAATCGATTTTGATTAAGTTTCATTTCAAAACATTTATAAATATTCTAAACAAAATGGATACGCTCATTATTTTGGAAAAAATTACTTTAAGGGCTCCGATCTGATGAATAAATTATAATTTTTTTTATCATATCTCCGAAACTATTTGAGATATGAAATTACATATCAGTACAAATATGTAGATCTATTTACAGTACAAATATGTAGATCTATTTACAATACAAATATTTTATTCGAAGCATATTTTTATAAACCCAATAACTTTCAAGCTATACGCAAATATTTATATTTTTTAACTTTTCAAAAACAAAAGGTAAAGTATTGTGACCGTAAAAAAAAATCCAACCTGTAATGTTGATGTATCTTGACGTTTCATGACATCCCGAACCCTAAAAAATTTTTCTTTGCAATGCCGTCTGTCTGTGTGTCTACTTAAGCTTAAAATTAAGAGTATTTTAATAAAGGGCGAAAAGAGAAAAAAATCGATTCTATCAAAATCGGCTCCAACAATTCAGATTAAAATTCGTATCTAGGCGTAGATTAAGATTATAAATAAGCTGGCTATTTTCATTATCCAAGGAAAACGAATTTTAAGATACTTCACGTAAGCGGAAATTTCCGTATCTCCGCAACTATTTGAGATGCTGAATAACTTATCATTGCAAAATTTTAGTACTATTAAAAACAAAAACTTTTATATGACATATATTTTTATAAAACCAACAGTTTCTGAGATATTGCCAAATAAAAATACAATTTTATGACCTCTAGTTTTAAAGAGATACTACTTAAGTTTTAACTCAATAATTCTCTAATGCCATAGAGTAATTAAATATAAGTAACTCTCTCAAAAAGTTTGTTGTTTTTCCTTAAACCTCTTAGGATAAATGTTTGTACAACAATGATATATCTCTATTCTAGACTCAAAAATCAATATTTACATTTTTTATTGGTCAAAATTTATAAATGAGGAATTCAATAGTAATACGATGACCTGAAGATATGCAACACCCAATAAAATGTCGACTGTTTTAACAGGAAGTTGAAATTTTAATACGAAGTGTTGACCCTTTATGGACCCAATATTAATCTTTTTTATCGGTCCAAGCATACAAATGAGGACATTAATTCTTTAAAAGTAAAATTATAAAATTTAAAATAGGGATTCAAAAAAGGTTTTACATAGATATAGTGCAATTTATGCTCGGGTTTGCTAGTGTATATTATTTCGTTTCACATATATTACGATCTTTGAGTAAATATTTCCATTTTTAAACGATATAGTGAGAGAGTTCGTGCAGAGTTTGGTACAATTTATTTATTATCTATTAGATTATTAATATTGATCACAGGCTTTAAATATGCATGTGTTCTAATGAAATTAACACATGACGTAGATACTTTAAAATACTTAAAACATCAATATGCTTTATCAATAGGAAATGAATTTATACAGACCATTTTAACATTGGAAAGTTTTGAGAAATATCCTAAAGTAAAAATAAAAGTAGGCTAGGACTTATTTGAAAGAAAAAAATATATATATGCTGGTGTTAACAATTTCTTACTTTAAAAGTTTAATATATCATATGATTACATTATATATGTTGATTTTACTGCCAAAATATAGGAGCAGGTAATCACTTTGATATTAATATATTTTTTATAATAACGTGAAATAATTTTATAGATAATTTCACTCTCAGTTTGAAAGAATGGTTGTAAACATGTTTCTTCTGAATTAATTTTCAATAATAATTTATTCACGCAAATCATTCAACAGTTTTATATCATTATTTATTCTACTAAAAAAAACAGTACATTTATAAGGTTCAAACATTCTATAAAAAGAATAATCGAAGAAATAAACAAAGCGTTTCCATTTTAAAATATATATAATTTATGACTTCTGGTTTGATACGACAAAACACGTAGCCTCTGGGAAGACTCTAAAAGACATTCTCAGTATTCCTCTTCCAAGTTTTTAACATTCTCCTTTGAGAGATTTTCTTCCAACCCAGTACCCCTCTTTGTTACCCCAGACATATATAAAAAAAACTAGCTTAAAAGGTAACGCTAACAATTTATTTATATGTACTTTTTGGAAAAAACATATATAGTTCTCTTTCAGACGAGACAAAATGGCGTTTCTCCTTCCGTTCATAGCCTAACTTAATAGATACATTTATTATTGATCCTTCCTTCTCTTTGTATTGGTTGGTAGTCAAATGACATGTCTGAGAATTTTATTTTTTTAAAAAGGTACTATTTTTCTTTTAAGTGGCTACCGCTGCATGGGACGCCCAACTTTGACACGGCTATGAATAGGAAATGGCACCCATCGATCAAAGCTAGTGGGGCGGCCCAGATTTATAAGGCGTGTGAACATGTTTCCTGGACAAATAAGGTTTAAGTTTAAAGGAATATTTAGAAACTGTATAGCAAATTAGATGCAGTAGTCACATGATTTAAAGCACTACTGCCATAATAGTTCTAAACAGAATTTACGATGATGGGAATATCGGGGTTCGAAACCTGTCTTGTGCTCAGTTTTTTTTAAAAATTTTTCTCTCCCTCCACACTAGTTAAGATTTATTTCCTTTTAATACAACCTTCTTCATTAATAGGTTATTAGTGTGAATATGAGGATAGCCTGAATCGATATTGTGGGTGCGAAAAAAAACCTTTTATGAAACCTGCTCCCGTGGTAGAATGATCTAAGTCGTCACTCTCGAAATAGACCGGACTGCTGATGACGAAGTGACCGGAACTCAAATCCCTTTAAAGTTTACTGTGGGTGGGTTTTCTCTAATGGTAGTCCACTCTCCCTACACGCAAATATAGGTACACTTTCTCTAAATTTTTGCCAGGTAGGTAGTAGGTGGCAGTGTCAAAAAAAGATTCGATTAATTATTGGTTTGAAATTCGATAATTAGATAATCTTCTTTATTTGTATTAATTTTAGACAATTTTATAATTTTTTTCTAAATAGATTACATATGTATATTTTTTATTAAGATGTTTATATCAAAGGTTATTAACGGGTTTATCTACAAAGTTCATATTGGAAGGTTAAATTTATAGGAAGTGAACCCACACTAGCGTGGAATAGTTTCATTTATGATAGATTACATGTTTAAAACAACCTCTTGGGAACCAAGCCGGGATTAGAATCCACACAGCCCCAGAAATCCAGTCAATTTCGAGGCTAACATTTTAGATAATGTTGATAATAAAATCAATCTTAAAACACCTATATGTATTTTAACCGATGGTAATGCTCTCTAAGGAACACAGTTTAAAATAAGAGGCTACTATTTACGATGGCAAAGAGATCTAGATTCGAATCTTGGCGTGTTAAAGTGTGGAGCGGTTTTATATCATATGGAATTAATTTATGTGGATTTACTCCTTACCTTTGTATGCTAAAAAAGTATTTATTCGCTCTAAAAATCCTGCAGTATCCTTACTTCTTAGATGATTCAGTTTATTATCCTTTTTGTTTAAACACACATATAAGGAAAGTTTTAATGATACCTCAATAATTTTCTAAATATGAATAAATCTGTTAAATACTAACAAATAATCGTAATATATATAATTCTTCTGTACGTGTGTATGTCACTGAACTCCTCATAAACGGCTGGACCGATTTTGATTATATGTGTGTTTGAGTGGGTCCGTGGATGGTTTAGATTCACAATTGGACCCGGTAGGTGGCGCTGCAATCGGGTTCTAGGATTTATTTTTAATTTTGAGAATTTTTTTGGGGGGGGGATTTTTTAATAAGATTTTTTGCATATCATAACATGTGACCTTAAAATTTCACCCCTCACCACCATCCCCCAATATTTATAATAATGAATATAATATTAATAATTGACCGTTAAAACCTTCTGAAAAGTTCATGAATAATTAAACTTCTGAGAATAATTCATAGTTATGTTTGTTTTTCGATACAGCTGATATTTGTGGAGTTGTGGGTGAAATGCAAAAAATGAAAAGATGTTTTGTTTTGTATGTTGTCTTGACAAACACTGAATTTGTAATATTTGTCTTACTCACTAATTGGAGTTCATTGTGAATTTGTAATTGTGATGATCACATAGTATTTGTTTTATTATTGAAATCAATTATGCCACCCAAACGAAAAGCCAACGTTCGGGCAGGACAACGTCTGTCGGGTCCGCTAGTTATCTATAAAACTTCAAAATACCTATCTTTTTTCAAATCCCATTTTACATAGTTTTGTTTAAAATAATTCTATGAAATATCCAAAGTAAGATAAATACGCAAATTGATGGAATTGGTGGTCTTAGTCACTTTACATTGATTCTGATATTGATCTACAGGTATGGTGTACGGAATCAGTGTAATAGCGAGTAGTGTATTATGAATTATGACTAATATTAATATTGAATTATTTTTATTAGAGCTTGACAAACGAGGACTGTTTGATGATAGAAAAGTAGTAATTTAATGAATAACTCATGACGTAATCAATTATTACCAGGTAAATTAATTCTTAAATATAGCTAGAGAACTTCAATTATAAAGTATCACCAAATAATGTAGTGTACAACGTCATCTGATGCTTATTTGAATCACAAACACACGCTGTTCTAGGAAATTAACTTTTTTTATAAGGTCCAAAATACATAAATAAACATTATAAAAGAAAATAATCATCATAAAGTATGGAGAGAAAAGACCAAGGAATAAATGGGTGGAGAAGATAACAAATGTGCGAGTGAGAGGAGAAGAATGGACGAGGAAAATGGAGGAAGAATGATTGAAGGTTAGAGGGAGATGTAAGCATTTTCAGTGGCGGCGCGTGATATTTATTTTTGGTGGGGCCAGGTCAAAGCTTACCGGTGATGATTTTTTCTCACCACATGTTAATATATTAAATTAAATTCCTTTAAGTTCTCTTATATTTAAAAATGACTTGGATTACAAAATCATTAAGAAAATCTACAAACAGAAATAATAAAATAAAACATGTTTTGAATTAAGCTTACTAAGGAATGAAACTATTTCATTATTTGTACAAAAGTTGGGTACGTCTGTTCTTCTGACTGACAAACAAATCGATGACTCTCTTGTTAAAGTTTGGAAATTCTGCAATTTTCATCCTTATGTATAGAACAATGAACAAACAGCCAGCGAATTTAACCGTTTTTGTCCCATGGTGTTCCTAAATAATATTTTGATTATTTTTTATTAACATACTGAAACTACGCTCCGACCGCGGAATCTATCTATAATCCAATATTTACTACTCAAAATGTTTTAAACCTAAATACATTTTCCAAACGAATTGCACACTCCCCATGTTTGACTTAATTGTTTCAATTAAATGTTTAAGCCCACAGTTGTCCACAACCCCACATCACCAAATAATAAATAAATAAATAAAATAATCTTTGTTTCTCTTCACGCACAGTTAACTAAAATTATTGTTTACCAAACCACGCGTTAGAAAAAGTTATTTTTACACTTGCGATCCACCTGCATAAATGTAAAGTCACTAGGTTAATGTGCTTGTAAACGTTTAATATCAGAATCAAACACGTGTCCAGGTGTAATTTTTCAATTTTCAGAATATGATATTTAGATGCGTGTAAATCTTCATTAAAATAAATATAATATATTGTGCTATATGTTTAATATCAAGTTTTTCTCGAAGTTTCAATTTAAAAAATTGATTTTTAAAAAATAAAGAATCTACTTTATTCATTTTAATTAATTACTTTGACTCATCACTTTACTTAATGGGTTTTTAACACATACTAAATACACGCTTAAGCAAAATATAAACCATCTTTATCGAATCGCTGGCCCGCTTAAACTGGCCCGACGAACTACCATTGAGCGTGGAATGGAATGACCTTGAGAATTGTCTGCCACTGGATGACGGGATGTATCTGAGAGGGGCTGGCCCATGTCTACTTCTCCATTCATTCTCAAGCGCTGCTACAGTCACGCAACATTGTAGCGAGTAATGAATTCTCTTGGAACTTGAATAATGTCTAATGAATCCAAAATTCACGGTGTGTAGAGAATAGTGCTCCAACTCATATTTATTTTTTACAAAATATGCTGTAAAATAAAAATAACGGAAAAAATATTTTTTGATGATCAAAAAACGTTGGTGGGTACGGGCCTCTGTGGCCCCTAAAACTAACTTAAACTAAACTAAACTGATTCGGCCACAGACCGGATACATTTCAGGATATTGATGACGAATAATGATATAGTGTTTAAAAAAATATTTTATTATTTAGCACCACCTCTGACTACCCATTTGGGTAATATTCTGTATTAATTACTGTAGTGTGTAACGGAGTGGAAAGGTTGAGTTTATGGGAAATGTATCCGCATTTGCATGGAGGGTTATTAACAATTTAGGAAAAACCACCGTTAGTATACCCGAGTGGGATTAAACCTCAATCCCCCGTAATCGGCCGTCTAGGATATTGCGAGAGTGAAGCCCTGTAGCATCCTGCCACTGAAGCGTTTCTGAGAATAAAGGATAACCAAAAGGGTGTACTGGTGGTCTAGGGGTAAGGTGTCAAGACTTCTGTGCTGGGGGTCCAGGGTTCAATCCTCGGTCCCGGCACAGATTTTTCTGATTGCCAAACCCTTCCTTCACCTCTGAAAAGACGTGTATTAATCACAACTTGTGAATGTGTGGAATGCCAGGCCTCCAACGTGGTTCGGATCCGTCGTTAAACTGTAGGTCCTCCATTTCATTTCACAATCACCCTACCTTTACACACTAGCGTAATTGCGCATAACCGGAACGGGTAGTAAGATGCGGGGCTAATAATAATGATAACCAAAAGTTACGCAGTCACCTGTGACACTGAAGATACGACGAGAAGTCTCAAACGAGCCGTGACCATTATCCTCATCCATGTGCTCATCACCAACCAGAGAGTTGTAAACAATGTAGGTGTTGCGAAACAATGCCGCTGATTTGGGTGTATTGGGGCGTGGTCCGTTGATGGGTGCATCTCGATATGCCTCGACGCTCTCCTCTCGCAGTTTTGTATGGGCTCGCGTGAATGGTGAGGGGTGTGAAGGAGGAAATCCCCTAAATCACGGTCTCCCGCTGTACGGAAACCGCGTATACGCGTACACACACATGCATGCTCACACATGATGCTAAATGGCTCAGCACGGAGGAAAAGGGATAAAACGATAGCTCATCCAGAGTTGTATGGACGTTGGAGAAAACATGGTTCTTACTTTTGGTGAATATTTCTTGTCTGATGTTTTTGACCCGCCTTGGTGGCGTAGTTAGAATGCGCTGGTTTCATGTTGAGATAGAATGTCGAGGTCGGGGAGATCAAGGTTCGAATCTCGGTCGGATGAACTGGGGTGGGTTTTACTATATGGTTTTTCCACTCTCCCTCCACGCAAATGCGTGTTCACTTCCTCTAAATACAACCTTCCAATTCCTAACCCATTCGCGTAATTAGTACCTAAGCGTATAAACCGAACATTTAGTAAGACGAAGTGCTTATTATTACTATTATTATTATTATTATTACTATTATTATCTTGCCAATTAACTGTTAGAACAATAACAAGAACATAAATAATTGTCATGCAATTTCTTTGCTTGTAGTTTTGTTTTTAGGACGTGTTACCATGGTGACATATTGTATTAGTTTGGATGAGTTTTATATCCGCATCTACATCTTCATCTTCTTCTATGATATAAACCTCAAGCAGGGGTCTAAAATTTAAAACATATTAGTAGCCCCTGTGACTAAACATTTGCACCTCGAAGCATGAAATTTATATTTTTTTAGAGTTTATTTTAATTGATTAAAAATCTGTTCAAAAGCAACGAAATAATAATCAAATGAAGAGTTTCTTTGTCTTTCGTGAGCAATACGTAATTTCTACCTTATGCAAAGGTTTTAAGTTTTTAAATATAGTGGCCTCTGTGCACGAACGTTTGCATCTCGTAGACAGAATTTTACAATTTGGTTTGGATTTTTTTTTTAATTAATTGAAAATTTAGCTAAGGAGTAAAAAGGCCACTGGCAAAGCGGGGCTTAAAGGCACTTACTTTAAAAATGTAAACTTCCTCGTAAAGTCATTAAACTAAAAACCATTTATCCCGAGAAATGCTGAGTACTTCATGTAGTAGGGAATATTTCTGAGGGATTATTGGATTGAGAAGTTACTGAAAGTGTCTTGATAGTAATTGCTTATTTTTTATATTTAATAATACTAATAAACTCCATGGCGTTAGTCCACAATCGAGTCATACATACTTAGTGGTCAACGTCTATTGGCGAAGATAGTGCCAGCATCTGTAGCTAGAGGGTGTAATGTGGTCAGCACAACGAACCGTTTAGCAGTTTATCTCAGATGTATAGACCGGAGCTTTTACTTATTCAGTCAAGTAGCTCATCATTTGTCCTCACGAGACTGAGTTGACTCCGTTCCAAACCCACTTCTTCACAATTATTATTTTTTAATTTGGGAACTGCATGGGATCAAACCCGGGGCCCCTGGATCTTTATCCCGGAGCTCTGACTATTATAAAACAGAGGTGTAATATAAAGGGAAAAGAAAATCATTTATATCTTCAACATTATTATTATTATTATTATTACTAGCACCGCGTCTTACTACCCGTTCGGGTTATACGCACTTACGTTAATGTGTAATGGTAGGGTGATTGTGAGATGAAATGGAGGACCTACAGTTTAACGTGGAATCCGAACCACGGTGGAGGCCTGGCATTCCACACATTCACAAGCTGTGATTAATACACATCTTGTCAGAGGTGAAGGAAGGGTTTGGCAATCAGATAAATCTGTGCCGGTACCAAGGATTGAACCCCGGACCCTCAGCACAGAAGTCTGACACCTTACCCCTAGACCACCAGGTCACCTTATATCTTCAACATCCTTCCAAACTATCAGTACTTCAAAAGTTAGCACACTACACCTCAATCAATATTCATAAAGGAATTCGCAGCTTACACAGTAAAATACCCTTGATATATCTAAACCCCATCCTCCAGTCGTGTTAAAATTCTCATAATCTAATCTATGAACACAAACTCACTCCCAGATATTTTTTCTAGCTGTTGTCTTTTCTTTCTTTCGTTTCTAAACACCAACGAAATCATGGTGAGCTCTCATGAAATTGGAAGATTCTAGAAGCCTTCTTGCCAGACTATATACAAGTAAAAGGTCTATTCTAAAAGTCACTTGGCCTGCAACCCCGCTGAAGCTGAAGTCTACGGCGCGCTAACATCCAAATTTAAAACTTTAAAGCTGCCGCGTTTCAAAAACTTTATTTCTATTCCGACTGAGATGATTTATGGATAATAAAGTGTCATTCTATTTGAATAAACCAAACATAATTTATAAACTTGTATTTCCATTATAAAATAATCTTGGTGTTCAAATTGTGTGAGACTACGGCTACACATAATTATTATTAATCCCATAGCGAACAATGTGTAGAAATGAAAAGGGAACCCGAGAAAAGTGACGTAACGATTTTAATCTCCGACGTGAAGGAGTGGGGTGAAAAAAGAAAGACAACACTTCGATAAAACTACCCAAATGGAGGAATAAAGGAGGATGTTGCAACATGAATTACTTCTATTAGAATAATACTGTGAATATTCTACAAATCTCCCTATTATGTTTGCCAGGCTTTTATAGTTGAGTCGATGTCGAAATGTTTTCAGTAAATTTTTTTGTTCGATTAAGTTGAAAGAATCATGTTTTCCTAATGAACCGTATAATTGCACGAGGTAATTAAAGCATCGGTGCAAAATTTATTTATGGCGTTACCAGTTGTGACCGTGCGGGCGTGTTTCTAAATATATGTGATGGGTTGGTGCAAGCACGCGGGCGTGTGGCGACACTCAGAATGACAAGCGATGTATGCACACCTGAACGCCGGAGCGGAGCGGAACCAGCTCGTTACAAAGTTATTGCTGTTCGTATTTGATCGAACTTTGGAGGGCGCCAAAAGTCGCCTGGTCACTGGAGGATTTAGGTTGCGTTAGCGCGTTTTTAACCTGACCTGGGAGTAAGGTCTACTATTACCTTTCAAGTGTATAAGGTGCTTTATTTTGTGCGTCTTTTCTACTTCAATATTTTTTAGTATCATGTTTCCAGATGAGCTATAGAAAATCACCTTATTTGCTTCCCTCTCACACACCACATGCAGATTATTGTTACCCGTCTTGGTCTATCCGCATTTAAATTACACTAATGAGGTAGAATTTAGAGGAATCATACCAAAATTTACGTTAAGGGAAAAATGGAAATAATTTTGGAAATAAATCATACTCATTACACCTAGACGATATTCAAACGACGAGCTTTCCAGCCCCAGCAGTCTAGTTTTTTGCAATCATGACGCCTTAGACTATGTGATCACCGAAACGGGTCTTACTTATCAGAGGAGCTCACTTGCATTCATCACTTGCTTTGTAGGTAGGTGCTTGAAGTCTACTGCGATAGTAGATATGTTGAAACACTCTAAATGATTAACGTATCTCAATCCCTATACAGGGTGTATATAAATTGGTGTCAGATATTATATGGGCGTATTCCCATCAACCAAACATTAATAAAAGTTCATATAAACTTGGGTTTAGTGATGCTTAGTTTCTGAGCTATGAGGTATTCTACTGTTCAATTAATAAGCAATCAAACAGAAGAGGCAATGCAATTAAACAAGACGAAGTTTAATCAAAAAACAAACAAAGTACACGATATATTATTTTGTTACAAAAGGTGTACTGCTTCAATGCACCATCAGAGCCTGTACTCCACTTTCACATCCATTTAAGATACTCTCTTTTAAAACACTAATACTAAGCAAAGGCACTGCGTAAACTATGGAATTTAAATGTCCCCAAGAATAAAAATCGATCGGGTTCAAATCTAGTGATTCAATGGATCCCCCACAGCCAATCCATCTTTGAGGAAAACCTTTGATAACTCTATAAATAAACGTTTCTAGACCAATATTTATATGAACTTTTCTTAATGTTTGATCGATGGGAATACGCCCCTAGAATATTATCACACCAATTATTATACACCCTGTATAATTTGTTAGATTTTTTCAAATATAAATTGATTTTATAATCATTACATCTACAGTTTATTTCATATAATTGTTTATCAAAACAATTCCAAATAGGAAATAATGCTGACGCATGCATATAAATGATAATTTTTTTTAGTATCTATTTTTTTAAATTTTAAAAATATATATTACGCGTCAAATATTTACAAAAGAAAACGTAATGACATTAAAATAGCAAAAGACAAAACCAAACAAAATGCTTTAGTCATTTCTTCTTTGAACAAACATGATATCTCCACGTAACGGATCTAACTTGCCAACGGCTAAACAATGTTTTCATGCCTTTTGTTATTTTTCTTTCCCTACCAATCGTATATATTGGTACGGTTGGGAGTATTATTACCTTTGTGAATGATATCAAATAATAATAGTAATAGTATTATTAATCATGATAAAAAAAACTGCCAGTGTATTCTTTGTTTAGCTACACGATTTTTTTTTTGCACATATTTCTGCCGTTTCCTCATTCCCCTCTCCATCCTGCTCCTTTTCTCGTAAAAAATTGAAGGAAAAATCATTAAAAGTTTTTTTAACAGGTATCATGCCTGTCATATTATATAAAACCTTTCTATTTTTGTTACTAAGAAATTTTAAACTGCATGCGTTATGAACTCCTAAAAAAACTAATTATAAAACCCATATCAAATATTATTCATTTCTCGATATTAAAAGTTAAAGTAATTACATTTACTGTCAATCTCCTGTAAACAAAATCTGATATTTCGTATTTTAATGTTTACCAAATAAGATATTATCTCAATTTTTATGTAGGTTATGTGAATTTTTCAATTCCCCCGCCTCCCCACTTTTTTTTTAAATTACTTTACATGAAACCACGAACTATCAGAACTACTGTTTACACTATTTTCTTCAGAATAAGTATTAACTACAAGTTTAATGTGTTTATAGACTCATTTTTGAGCAAACACAATATAAAGAACTGAAATATGCTAGGCAAAATCAAACAAAACCTATTTAGAATTAATAAATACTCAAGCTTAGTAAATAATCAAGCATGGAACCATATAATAAGGTAGAAACGTTGCCTAGTGTACCAACATGTTGTCCACTATCTTTTGATTATAATATGCATAATCTCATATGAATATGATATCACATGACGTGTTAGTTTATTAAGTAGCTAATATTAAAACTGTTACTCTGTTTAAAAAATACACACAAATTAAATTGATAGTGTAAAAACATTCATTTTATAAGGGTTAAAATATTAAAATAATGCAATCATATTATTATTATTATTATTATTATTATTATTATTATTATTATTATAAAGTATATTTCGGTACCAGTTACTAATATTTTAATATAATGTTGTATTAATGTAAATATCTACTAACTAACTATACAGAATGGAGAATGAACGTTTGGTAAAAATACAATTTATACCTTTTGATTTTATACACGATATATACGCATTAATTTCAGCTTCATATTAATGAGTGTGTTGTGCTATATTTTATAATTTATCGGAAACTGGAGGGGATATAATATTTACGAAAATTGTGGAAAGATAGAGGAATATATCGGCACTTTACTAAACAGACCCGGACACAGGCTGGAAACAGCTGATGTTGATGATGATGATGATGATAGTCATTGGCATTATTATAAGCCCATTTTCTCGGGCTCAAGTCGGGATACACAAAGATATGGTCAGATTTTTTTTTTAACACCACGTCTTAGTACTTGTTCGGGTAATACGCGTATGTACTAACTACGCTAATGATCTAGAAATGAGGAAGATTGAATTTAGAAGAAGTGTACTACCTTCATTTAGGTGGAAGGAAATTGGAAACCCATTTTGGAAAAAAAGAACCTACCAGGATTTGAACCCCATCCTCCTGTTATCGACAGTTTAGTCTATTATTATTGTAACGCCTTAGAACATGAGGCCACTGAACCAGGTTGTCTGATATTCATATGAATAACATCTAAAACCAGGTCCACACTTGTATAAGATTCTCGTGCATTGTATTCTCCGTCCGTATCAGTTCTAGAGCGGGTTGAAAATACGTGTTGACGCATTTGAGACAGAACTTTTTGAAAACCCGGTTCTTCGTCCCTTATTTCAATCAGTCAAATGTTGTGGCGGGGCACGTCCAGAAAATGTATCCTCTCCCTGTAACTCCCTTTGACGCGATGGCGAAATCCCGCCTAGAAGAGGATCGCAACGATCTGAAACGCGTATCGTTCATATTATCGCGTCAAGGATACAGGAATGTGAACCATTCAAGATACGCACCAGGGATACGATATGAGAATTTGATAAAAGTGTAAATATGGCATAAGAATATGTCCAAAATTATCGTAAATGATGTTTTTTTCAGTATCAACTGTTCAGATTATACGCATATATTATAATTAATCTAGTGGCGTAGGGATGAGGAAGGCAACATTTTAGAGGTAATCTACCTCTATTTGAATGGAAGGAGAGTGGGAAACCATTTACGAAAAACCAAACTCGGTATACCCGACCAGGATTTTAACCCGATCTCTCCATCATCAGTAGGCCAAGTCTAACACGAGAATGATGCCTTAAATATTTCGGTCACTGTAAAACGTTCACTATGGTTATAATTAAAACTTTAAAATCACAACCATCTGCAGAACAAATGGCTTAACGTATGAATCCATTAACATTTTGAGCTTTTATATAGGGCTCTCGCTTGGTAACGTGACTATACTTGGTGGATAGACAGATTGAAATTGATTTGCGCTTAACTCTATCAAAATGGTTTTAGTCTGGTGCGTGTGCCCTAAAGCTCCACCGGTATTTACACATATGAATGTTCATTTACTCAAAGTTTTATTTGTGAAAATATTAGTAAATTTTTTTTTATTGTTGAACGTAGACGAGGGGCATTTAAGCTTAAATTTAAAAAATTAGATTTAAATTGGTTCAGTAGAATGTTGTGGGAATCGTTTTCTTAAATTGTGGATTCACTATCGAGAATTTGTTAGCTTATATAGTGTAATCCTCAAACAATAATACCTTTATTTAAAAATAAAATAGAATTGGTTCAGTAGAACCCAATAAATCTACGTCGAAAGAAATGGTCATTTGGTCAAATTCCGGCTTCCTATTAGAATCTTTTTGAAATATGAAACGCTTGGGCATATCTTCTGTATAAAAGTTTATATTTCTTTAAAAAAAAAAAGAAAATTGGTTTTATAAAGTGCGGGAATTATTCTCTGAAGTAGACAGTTCACTTTTTTAATAGATAGATGCAACACAAATCCCATTTTGTATCTCAGTTATTCGAGTAAAACAGAAAAGGGTTTTGTTCCCGGGAAATTGATGATAAATTAATGCTATTGGCTAGTGTTATCTTAAAATTAGATTAATATGGTCCCTAATTCCCATTTACAAAAGTGTACTTGCCTAATTTTATCAGTATTAGTACTCAAATGTATTATTATTAATATTATTATTATTATTATAACCGTCTAACTACCCGTTTGGCTTATACACGCGCTAATATGTAATGATAGGGTGATTGTGAGATGAAATTAAGGACCTACAGTTTAACGTGGGATCCGAACCATGGTGGAGGCCTAGCATTCCACATATTCACAAGTTGTGATTAATACAGGTTTTGTCTCTTCTTCTAAGAGCTTCTTATAAAATATTCAGCCCCGTCGCAGCTTTTTCTGATATTTCTAATGCACGAAGAGAAATATTCGAGAAATGAAAGAAAGGACCAAAGTTCAAAGGGAAAGAAAAATGGAACACAGAAAGGGAATAAAACTAACCAAGGGAGAGGTTTTGTAATAAATCTAAGGGTAAAATAGGGCCCTTTCCCCCAAATATATTGGAAACTATAGGGGTTATTCAAATCAAACAAATTAACTTATAGATTCAAATTTACAATTAAATCTGGCATTAAGAAATTAAAGTATTGTAGCCAATGTGGTTGGATACAAATCTGTTTTAAAATTCAAAATCATAAAGGCTTGACTGCAAAAAAAAAAATTAGAATGCTTGAAATGTAAAGCTAAACATATTTTCTGGGCTTCTCGATCAGGAATAAATATTTTCCTACTGATATTTCAGTATGTCAGTGATAGAAGATAATAAAAAAGTAAACAATCTTTTAACGTAACATAATATATGAAATACAATCTTGCCAGTATAATGATTGCTATGAAACAGGAAATATTCGTTAAAATTAATAATTAATGTATTGTAATAGAGTTATCTCAGTCAGATAATTAACTTATTATAAAATACGCTACTGGATGTTATTTTTGCATTTTCTCGATCGTTACTTTTAATTGTCTATTTTGAAAAGCCAAAGAATAGTATTGTTTTAAAAGCCAAGTTTATCAAATTAAAAACTTTGTGTCCATCTATAAGTTAATATTTTCAGTTTGTGTAATTGGATTTAACTTGAAATTTATAAACCTAGGAATCTGTGAGTCCACGATTAAAAAATAAACTAAAACAATGATGCCAGAGTATACTCTTATGCGTATAATTCTAGACACTCTACAGTTTACATTCTAGGCCAGGTATAGGAAATCTATGGCATGCGTGCCACTGGGTGGCACACGATTAAGGTGGCACGCCAGCGATAAGGTGGGTATCAAGGACACTCGAGAAAGGGTAAGTATTTTTGCAGTTTTTATATCAATACTTTTATTGGTTAAAATAAATTAAATATAGCTTAAGTACAAACACACAGCGTTAAATTTTCTTCACATGGTGAAATCAATGGTTTTAAAAATTTTGTCAAGGGTGTAATTGAATTTAATGAAAAACTTTTCTTTTCATTTAAAAAGTTGGTCATATAACGCCAATATGCTGTGACAGATATTCGACAACTATTTGTATAATTATGTGAATAAAATCAAACTCTGTTTGAACTAAAGCAATATTTTATTTATTTTGGCCAACATAATATCTAGCCATAACAAGCTAAAAAACTCTTGCCTTTTCTCGCGTTCCCTAGCCCTCACCTTAAAATAAAGTTTTAAATATGAAAACTCTTCCCAACGTATTCTGAAAATGAAAAAATTACATCTGGAAACGGGAATCGAACCCGGGAACTTTGGCTTATTACGCTGAAGCTCGAACCACTGAGATAACCAGTAATAATCCCGTGCCCAGGTTCATTCTTCACTCATATTTTAAGGCAGAGTCTATGTTGGACGTGCTTAAATCGTCGGCTACAAATGTTTTAATTTAATTAAGATCACGAGCTATCAGTTAACGCAGCCACCTTAGATTCGGTAGTTGGCTTAATGCTGTCACTTGTACAATTATTATAATTGTAAGGGATTGCATATATATATATATATATATATATTTGTTTTAAATAATTCTATGATTCTTGATCTTTTCCAATAAATAGATGCAATCTTCCACAGTGAAAACCGTGTTTTTCGCCTTTTATGTCATTTAAAAAAAATATTTGTTCATTTGTAATGTTTTGTTAACCTTACGAGCAAAATCTTCAATATAGAAGGCAGTGGATGTAGATCATTTTAATTCCCACCAAAGTAATGGTACCTCTCTGTAATATTTCATCACGTGACTGCTAAACAGGATATCATCATCGCTGAGAGAGCTGCCTGGTTACTATTAGGAAACAGCGTTGTCATTCTCTGGTTTCTTCTGGTCAATCTCCCCTCAGATAAAAGACAAGCTTCGCAACGTTGGTTAGTTGAGGTTGCCAGTAACTCTTCTCACCCCAACACATCACCTTTAGACAAAACTGAGAGCTAGGAGATTTGGCAACAGTCGACCGAAAGAGAGTGAAGATAAAACTTTTCTCAATAAGGCCTCTTATTCCCTCAGCAATGATATTGGATGTAGCCAGACGTTCTACAAGGGCATATGATAAACTTGACTTGGAGTCTTCTTTGACTTTACTTGCACTTGACTGGTATTTCGGGCTTGTTTAGCATCGTTATTGCATAATACCCATTTAACTTCACCATTTTTTTTGTCAAACATACCGGTCAAACGTGTGTAGATGGCGCACTTAGTATTCATAGATAGACTATCTCTTAATGGCTTGTTGATGTATGTCTAGCGTGTGGCGTACTTCTGTTAAAGAGTGTTATTGATATCAGTTTAGCAGGTTTTATTACCGACTGTTGTTTGGCAGTCATATAAATCTGTGCCAGGACCAAGGATTGAACCACGGATTCCCAGCACAGAGGTCTGACACCTTACCGCTAGACCACCAGGTCTCCAAATAGTACTCAAATTAACGACTAACAGTTGGCCTTAACCTTAGTGAAGATTGTTGAATTATTTGAGTTTCATATTCGTTTATCTACAAACTATCTAATAAATTATGGTTTGGAGTCTTGGTTAGATTTATATACACATGCTTTCCACGTATCAGGGTAAGAGATGGGATTTATTTCTTAGTGCTTATCCCACTTTAAGTTATGTCCTCTAGGGCGTGTACTTTTGACAATTATATGGTTACGAAGAGCCTTTTTAAGAAAAAAGGAGGTGTTGAAATCAGCAAAAATTCTATTTTATCTGAGATATTGAGTTATTATATAGTGTACCTATAGCTATTCACCTTGTATTCAGCTGTCTTAACGATTCATATTAGATAAAGTTTCTGGTCATGATAATCATACAACATAAAACAGTTTGAACTACCATCGACGTAAAACATATAATATGTATCTTTGAGACCAAATTCTTTAATTTCAAAATTTCCATCGACGTAAGACATTATAATATACATCTTTAAGACCGAGTTCTTTAGTTTCAGAATTTACATCGACGTATAACATATAATATACAACATTTGGACTAAATTCTTTAATTTAAGAATTTATATTGAAGGAAAACCTAAATTTGGCCAACTGTATTAATAAATTTCAGGATTTGCATCGATGGAAAACAAGACCAAATTCTCCAAGCTTCGCGGATGTTTTAAAAATAAATTTTTGGCTTAGTACTCACATAGCACGTCCAGCTGCATGTCAACAGTGACGGGTTCACCAACGCCATTGTTGGCCGTACATTGGTACACCCCTGCCTGATGACGGTCTACCTTCTCCAAGGTGATGGAGAATCCTTCCACAGCCTTCTCGCCGGTGGGGAGCATGTTGTCCTGTGAATAGAGCTAAAATCAGATTCAAACTCCGTTATGATCAAAGTTACTCTTTTATTGGAGAGCAGAAATTATCCGTCTCCAATAGGATGGATTTTTTTTAAAGCCTTCTAAGGGCCGGCCTTATGACTCCAGGATAAATATTAATCTGGCCGATAAATAATTTTTATCTGGTCGATAAGTTTAAAGTGCATCTTATGACTGCCAGATAAAATGTATTTAACCATCACATTTCTATCGGAAGGTTTAAGTACCTGATAAATCTTATCTGAAAGTTAAAATGGGCGTTACCATAGTGAAGCGTTGTTTTTCATAAGCCTACCAGAATCTGTTTTTAGTTTAAAATCTTGGTTCACGTTTTTAGTAAACAGAGGCCCAAGCTATAACTATATATAAAGTCAGAACATTTAATTCACACTTTTATAAATACTGGCAGGCTATCTGTAGATTTATAGTTATCTAAGAACAAATTATTCAAATGTGAGTATAGTAAATGAAATGATGTAAACGTTGTACCTAATTATTGATCATATTTTAGAAGACACCGAAATCAGTAATAGCAAGACAACCTAGCTTCTGCACCCACGTGATGCCATCTGTTTTCTTGCACTCGTCTAGCAGCCATTATTTAAAAAATGTTGAGTGTTGTAGCCACTAGCCAGGTTGTAGTGGTAGCAGCAGGGCCTACACGCATGCACGCACCAGTAAAAACAGTAACAATCTTGGTTTCTATGCATACAAATATATTTATCCTACAGATAGCTATCCGGCGTATATATTCAGTTCATAATACGCGTAAAATATTATAATGGCTGATAACCTTTATCTGGTCGCTAACTTTAACCTCCCGATATCAATATTTATCTAGTATTTATAAGACTGGTCTTAACTGGAGTTGAGTGAGTATGTGTGTTATCATAATATAAAGTAGTTTAAGCTGATACTGTATTTTGATCAATGCTATACTCCCATTGGAAAACAGAACATGCACGTCAGAAAACATTATCTGGAATATGGAAAAAAACAACTTTCCAAGGCATTATTTCTTGTGGTAAGTTAGCATGTAGTTCTGAGAGTACATAGTTAATCACGTTGACATTTGGTTCTGCTCAGAGCTAGACTCTATATAAAGCATTAGAAGAGCGTATAGACCTTCCTCGGAGCTAAGCAGAAATCTTTCATTGCCTCGCTGACCTTTAAGGAGCAAGTTCTCCTGCGAGAAACCAATAATTCACATTTACAATATTGTAACGTATCGGAAAGTGTTGATGATTTTATTATTTAATTGTCCCGTGATTAGGCGACAATTGTAACGATATCGATGATTTGACGATGTAATGTCCCGCGATGGGGAGCCTATTCTGGAAAGTTTGATATTGATAAAACTGTTTATGTTGTACACTCTTTATTATTTATTTATTTACACATTGATGAAATTAAAGTCTGTATTGATTGTGATCACTTATACTTTATGTTTACGTCTACTCTCTCTCCTTGACCGGCACCTTCTGTTTACGTCTACTCTCTCTCCTTCACTGGCACATTCTGTTTACCTTCTACGTATATTTTTCATTATATGTGGACGTGTCTCTTGCTTGTATATCTCGCGACGCTGTCAAGAGTAACCAATCAGGTATTTCTCTTCAACAGGTGCAGTGAAAGCTAGCTTCCTATTGGATATAGGGAGCTGGCTTTTCTCGCTAGTTTGTTAAATACTGCGGAGTTATATTTTGAGAAAAGTAAACAAGTTTTTCTAGTGAAATCCTTTTACGGACTATTCTGCGAAAACGCGTGATTCTCCATGGATGAAGTAAAAGGATAATTTACATACGATACTTTAAAGAAAAATACCTTCATCCATGACTTTTTAAATATATGAGAGCAGTCCCAAAATCAACTACATTATAATATCCTATGTCCAAATCTAAATCTTATGGAAAAATTCAGGGGTACGTGCCTAGGAAACAAACAAGTTGTTGAATATATTAATAATTTTTTCTTAATGATAAACCAACTAACCTAAAAATGTGTGTTTGTTTTTTCCTCCAATAACATGATTTCCAAATCTTACTCAAGATAAATATTCATAGACTTGTTTTCGTTCAAGCATTTTGTTCCAATTAATAATTATTATATTAGTTTACTAAACAATAACCAGCAATGATAATGTATAGTAGGTAAAATGTATTTATTACATCAATTTAATATTTTATTTGCCTTAACACAAATAACAATGTGCTATGGTCTGATGCGTCCACATCAGCGAATGGTTATAGATGTATACTACAACCTCACAGGACCATACTTTGATCACAATGGCCGGTGCTTAAAATAATTTAGTATTTGTGTTTGAGCTCAACCTTTCAGTCAGATAGTCATGAATGATAACGCTGAAAATTGCAGTTTTGTATTATTTTTTGTTGAGTGATAACTTTCTAATGCATGTATAAGTTAATGTTTGCACGCAAGCACCTTCATTCAACAGCCTGTTTCATTTCCCCCTGCTTAACTAATTTCAACCACTAGTCTAAGAAAATGTATTAGATGTTTTCGTTTGGTACACACACACGCACACACACTAGTTTTCCCATTTATAGCAACGTTCACAAAACATCGGGTAGAACATCGTTGGTAGTGCCTTTGTCTACTGAGCTAAAGTTCCTGAATTCATTTACTGGAAAAGCTGAAACATTTATAGTTGGGTATTTCCATTTTAAAATAGACGATTTAAAGTGTTTTTTATATAATTAAGATATTTCCTAAATGGTGTGTTGATGTAAACAATTGGTTTAGAAATTGAATCTCAAATAACTACAATTATATACCCAAAAGTGGAGCATACATAATCTAAGAAGAGTGGAGTTATTGTTTTACAAAAACCAAAGTGTTTTATAAATTTCTGAAATAAATAAAACTAAGTTTTAGTTTAATTCTTGGAAATAACATAAGATATATTAAAAGTATCTACTATATTTAATGTTTTTAGTGTGTACGTGTACACACTCCTTTAAAAGAAGTGGCATAAGGAACAAAGAAGGATCAATAAGTACCACCTTGTGCCGTCTTCGAGGAAATAAAGACCTTTAAACTACTCCTTTATAAAACATTAGATCCTCCCAGAAACACGTTCAACAGCCGTGAATTCTAGCACTCGCCTATTCCCAAGTTGTAACATTACTCCCCTCTTTTCTTGCCGCGGCTTGTACATTCGGGTCATGAAAAATGTCCGCCAAATAATTCATGATACTTTAGGAGGTGCATAGAATTATTTAGATTAAGAGTTTTTTTTTTCTTCAAGGGACACAATTATCATTTTTTATCAACGATAGAGAAAGTATTTATATTGATATATTCCCTCAGTTAAGTCATTAGTGTGGTCGGTAACAAGTGTACGTGTGGAACCTTAATTCAAGCTGAAGTGAGGGTAAAGAAGAAGCTTAATATTTATATAATATAATATTATCTAAATTAATAAAATAAAGGGTTTATATGTCTCTCATGAGAGTTGCGCAGTATTTACCACATGCAAAGTTCGGAAATTTAAATATTAGTAGCATCCGTGCACGAACATATAGGCCTACATCTCAAAGCCATAATTTTAAAATTTTGATTTGACATCTTTAAATTAATCAAAAAACGAAAAATGAGGAAATACTAATGCCACCATAAAGTTTTACTTCAACATGTCTTACAATTTGTTATGTATTTTGGTGGCCACGGAAATTTGGTTGTCATGAAGAGTAAACAAAAAAAGTTTAGTAATACAACAAACTCTTCTTCCCGCGTCATCATTAATTAATAAATGTTGTGATTTATTTATAATAAATAGCTTTTACTTGTAAAACATTTTAATTTTGTACACCTCTTTACTACTCTTTAAACTTTTTACCCTAAAATATTTCTCAGAGGCTAAGCCAGGTAATTAATGCATAGAGATGTAAAAAAATTGTAAAAATGGTAGAAAGTAAATCTTTTCGAAAAGAGCAATTAGACAAAGATTTCAAAAATGGCAAAAGTGTCAAAAAATTACCAAAATGTCAAAACATTTCAAAATTCAAACTTCTTTTTTAGATTATACCCCTTGCTCATGACTAAAAGTTTAATGCACCCCCACGATGAAATTTCCCCCAGTGACAAGTGTCAGGTAATCAAAGGAGAAAATTTCCCCGAGTAATTTTTAAAATCCTCCGCCACATTTAGTTAGCTTGTCATTCTGCCATTTACCTTTGAGAGGTGCTCGCGTACCCCCTTAAAGTCGTGCGCTTAATCCAAGGTTTAGTTATAAATTACTTTTAAAAAACTGGTAGTTCTGAGAAAAATAGGTACTATTTATTGAAGGAATTGTAATCACATTAGGAAGAGAAAATCCATATAAGGAAAAAATAATAATTAGCTAAAATGTGAGACCCAAACTTCTTGTATTCGTTAAACCAAACAAGATGAGACTGTCATCTTTTCTCACGTGCCCACCTATACCTGTGACGTTAGATATTTGGTGAGTCTGTATTGGTGTACTAGGAATAGTCATTATATAAGTTGTGTTGTGACAATTTCTTGTTTATAAAATGGACATAAGACAGCCTAATTTAAATAAAAATCAGAAAAGTTTTCATTTGAGTAAAAAATGTGAAATATTATGCAAACAAAACTAATTAAATATTAAAGTGAAAAATTGTGGCCTTTCATTTCATTGGGTTTGAATATAATATATATTTAAAGTGTGTTAATTACATACAATAATAAATCAAAGTGCTGATGAGAAACTTTTCCCTCCCAAAAAAGATCCCGATAACAGGCAGGTACCAACTGTTACAATAAAACGCTCGTCCTATAATTCGTTATATTCCCACCGTGGTCTTCGTATGACGTGACGTGAAGGACCATCTATAACTTTTTTTTTAGTTAACAAATGACGCTCTCTCCTTCTCCCCCTTCCCCTCATGTACAAAAAAAAATCCCAGGCATTGATAAATTTCCCTTGCTCCCCTTCTCTAATCCCCCCACCCCCCACCCTCTCTAGAGCAAAGTGATGGTCGGTTATGAGCAACTGTCAAGAGCCAGAAGAGAGAGGTAGGCTTGAAACTTGTCAACTGCCCATTATTTGTCACACAATCGGTGTTTATAGCAGTGTACTAGAGGAAAGGCCCGTGAGATGGCAGCACGAGCGAGTCACGTGTTTCAGGTCTCCCTTTTCGTCCATCCACCATCCCCTACCTGATTCCTTTCCCCAACTGAATTCACTCTAACCTTTCCATATCATGTCCGAAATAAAAAAAAAAACACTCTTGTCTACGATTTGATCCATGGTGACATCGCTTTGGTTGATAAGGGCTCTCTATATAAAGTATAATTTGTCATGTTGAATAGGGTTCAATAACGTGGCCATCTGTTACTAGTCAAGCTACTCCATGGCAAAAAAAAAAAACTATAAAAACTGATCACGAGCCCATGTGAAGGAAATTGAGAGGTAGAATCACATTATTTTGTCAACTAACCGAGGAATAGAATCAATCCCTCGGACAATATATATATATTGGGTGGACTAAAACTGATATTGTGAAGGTCAGTTTTTGTGAGATTGATATTGATTCTGGAGTTATATCGGTGAATCAATTTTAAACAACTCGCAATGACGGGAGGCACTGTATAATTATAATGTCTTTTTTTTTAAGATAACGAGAAAGTCGGAATTCGAATCCTGGTTTGGTAAGCTGTAAACGCGGGTTATTTTAAAGTGACTGCTTTTTTTTTTTCAAGAGAATATTCTAAAATCACATATGGAAACCAAAGAAGATATTTTCCATTATAATTGTGCATTAATAAAGTTAATATATTTATGTTTTATAGATTCGCGTGTTTGTACATTGTCAATAAATTAGGTTTTTTTTAGCATCGCGTATTACTTCCCGTTTGGGTTATATGCATATATATTAATCACGCTAACGGTTTTAGGGATTAGGAGGGTATATTTACAGGAAGTGTTCCCACATTTGCGTGGAAAACCGTTTTGGAATAAAATGACCTTAGTACACCCAACCGGGTTCGAAGACTGATCACCCCATCATCGGCAGTCTAGTCTATTGCGAGAGTAGCACCTTAGACCATGTGGCTACCAAAGCGGTTAATATATTGTTGTGATGATGTGGTGATATATAATATACAACTTAAGGCTACGGCCAGGCTTGCGACCTGGTCGCCGCGACCAGGACGCCGCGACCAGGACCCCTAATTTTGAAACTTGCGGAAATATTCGCTTGCGAGCTAACTCGCAACTCATGAACTCGCAAATCGCAGGCTGTACTAAAACAGAGCTAATTTTGAAAGGTTTCTACTATCGTGCGAGTTGGTGTAGTGTTGTTTCGCTTGCGAATGAGTTTTCAATCCGACAACACTGTAAAACCATGACGTGTGCCAAAGGATTGAGGCGATGGTATGCCACAACACGACATTATACAAGATACATAACTGAAAGTAAACACTATTATTGTATTGAGTGCATCATATAAAACGATTTGTTTCGTTTTATTAGGAAACCCTCTTCCCTTTGTATAAATCTACGCTTCTTGTAACAAAAAAATTCCAAGTTATATCAGTATATGTAAAACCGCTCTTACATATAATGTCCACTTTAGCACACTTGGTAGCGTGCTTGATTCACAATCAAATTACAACGAGTTCGATCCCATCCCAAGTAGAGATATTTTAATTTTTTTTGTCTGAACTCAAATCACTTTTTAATAATTAGAATTCAATAAAATATTTTATTTTCGTCTCTATTTTTAAACATAAATATGCCCTACAGATTTTTATTATTAGAATAATAATTAGCTTGCTTAGCCTTATTTTAAAATGTGTACATTTTTACGTCATAAAACCCATTAATTTAAATCTAAATAATCACCTACATACAAAATTTCAAAATTAATGTATATCTTAGACTCTGAAGTGGGCCTACCGTTTTTAATTTACTACCTTTTTAAATTAGTTTTAAGGACTATTATGTTAGTCTACGCAGGCTCAAATACCTTGTATACTTCTATAAAAAACATTTAAAACAAATTATATGCTTACTAATACGATACTTTAAAATTAAAGTTTAAAGTCCCATAAATAAAAAATAAAGACATGGGGTTGAGAGGATTTGAACACGCTAACTCTAGATTATGAGACGGTCACTCTATCGACTCAGCCAAATTGACAGTTATATAAAACTGAAAAATTTAGAATTTATAATTATATTTTCACCTAAACAAATCTTTTTATTAAAGGATTGTATAATGTGTACAAAGCAATCATATTTTTTCCCTCTGTAAACCTATTTTGTACAGTGGTAGGTTTATTTCAACTAAATCACTCTCAGAAAGCTGCAACCGAAGAGGGGGATGGCATCCATTTTGTTATTTTACTG
>CABFWB010002662.1:39809-51294 GCA_902151455.1 Timema bartmani | reverse complement strand
CCAGTGTTTCCCGCCCGTCTGGAGTTTGACACTCGGTAGAGTAAGGTACTTAGCAATGTTTGATACCAAGCTATTTATAAATGAAGTAAATGCCCTCTCTGACGTATGAGCAAAGTTCGTCAAATGAAGCTACACTCATTCTAAAATACAGAAAAAATCTATTTTCAGCCTTTCTGAGTTCATTAAATAAGGTGTGAAACTGTCCATAAGTACGTATCTGCATATTAATGGGGTGGACACCGTATTTTTTAGATGTACGTTTCTTCTTCATATAACTAGATACTACTATGGCTAGTAACACATCTTCACGCCTTGGTGCCATGATAACATCTGGTCATAAAACGCGGCGACCAGGTCGCAAGCGTGGCCGGTGACAACAAAAAGCATTCCCCACGACCTGGTCGCAGCGTCCTGGTCGCGGCGAACAGGTCGCAAGCGTGGCCGTACCCTTAGACATGGTAAAATAAAGTAGTGAACGAACAGTAGAGAAAACTTGTGCATTTTGTCAGATTTTTAACTTAAAATGTCTATCATCAAAATCGATTTAAACATTTTATTTAATCCCTATACATTTCAAAATGAATTATTTTTAAATAAATGGTGCGATACAATTGTATAAACTTTTTAATAATAGTGTATTATAGCTTGGAAACAAAATTTAAAAAAATACGTTTTCAGTAAAACACTCATAACTAAGTTTTCCTTAGAAAATACAAATCAATCATATTTATCACGATAGACACCCTTCATGTATCAATTTTATACAAAATGGTTCAAACATCAAAAAAGATTCAAATTTTCAAAAATCAATTTGTAAAAATAAAAATATATATCTTTCTATCATAAGATTTACACCACAAACACCCATTTCAAACTAAATCTATTAAGCCATTTTAAAAAAAATATCACATTTTCTAACACTGTCATCAGCTAGCTACCCTTAAATTAATTTTGTTTAAAAAATCAACATACAAAAAGAGAAAGGCGGTTAAGAAGATGTATAAATATTTGATACCAGAATAAGTCCAAGCTTCATCACCGATAAACACCAAGAAATTTAAACCAAATAGTGATCTACTTGAGTGAGGTTTGTGTGTATGTGTGTATGTGTGCATTAAATATAAGTAATGTGTGTGTCATTCATCAAAGTAAACACATTTAATTTTCCCTAAATAAATACACAAACCAAATATAATCAACAAATAGATAATCTGGCTTGTCACAAGACTGACACCAATTGAAACACTTTTTCACATTATTTTCTGATAAACACTGAATAAACAATGCCGTATTTTGATGTAGCCACAAGAAACCCGGTCACAAGGACGTGCGATCTGGGAAATTCATTTTGTTTCTCTGGTGTTTTTTTTGTTTTTTTTAGAATGGGGTCTTACAGCCCGTTCAAGTTTTACGGCTATGTAATAATTACACTAATGTGTTACGGACTAGGATAGGAAGTGTGCCCACATTTACGTCAAGAGATAGTGTAAAACCATTAAGGATAAACCACCATCTGTACACCAAACCGGGAAAGAACCCCGTTCTTGTCTTCATCAATCTAGAATATTGCAAGACCATAGACCATGCGGCTACCAAAGCGAGTTTTCTGCATAAAGATGATAGAATATCCTATTTATAACTTACATTATGCATCAACAGCTTTGAGAGTACAAAGTTGAAGAGAAATTATGTCTGTAGGTACGCAAACAGAAAAGGTTGAATAACATGGCATTAGAAAACCTATAAGGCTGAAACTTAGCACATTCCCTTATAATACAGAAAACAGTACAGAACACATGACTTATAATTTAACTTAAATCTATAACAGACATAACACCAAGCTCTATGTTGTTATTTCTTTAATGTGAAAGGGAAAATAAATTTTTAACCATGATAATTTTTTTGGCCATGCTGGGAATCGAGTCCGGGACCCTTATCTCAGTAGGTGGACACACTACTTGATTATATAAGTTCCGTTCTGTTATTTATCATAGCGGGCTGAGCCCTGAAAGCCACAATGGACGGTACATCCCTAGTTAGAATTATAATAAATTTGGTAATTTTAAAGTAGGAAAAACTTCCATAGAATATAAGTTAAAGTTTAAATATTTATATTAGCGTGCATTATTTAAGACACTTTGAGAATATAAGATTAAATAACTAAAATCTTCTTGAGTTATTAGTTAATATTTTGAGGGAAAACTTCAACAAGCTCTGAAATGATAAAAACACAACTTTATTAAGTCGAAGTGAAATCTTGAAAGCAAGAAAAGTCTTTGTTAATCCTTTGTTCGGGGAACAAAACGGGATAGGATAAGTAGAAACCCCTTCGACCACAATAATGGCGCCACTGACTCTAAAATCTAAATCTAGTACAAACACAATAAACTAAATTAATACAAAATTACAGACATGACAGAAAATGTTAAGAGAGTGCTACAAGAAGAAAGAACTACTCTTTACATCTAGAACTAACTAGCTATAGGGTTTAACATTCCCATTGATTATTTTGGGCAGACTTCATCATGTTTAAGAAGCGGTAGACCCTAAATATCAAAAGATAACATGGTTCATCTTTGAAGGGTGTTGAAATATTATTTTTCTAAATAATTTATGTGCGATTGGCCCGTAACCGAATAATAATTAATTATTCAAACTCTAGTTCTGGGTGTGTATGTAATAATGTCAAACATGTGGCACGAGCCATGATTTTGTTCGGCCCACTGACCTTTTAATGAAACAACCAACCTATAATTGAACGCGATTCTTCTTTGTATAAATATTGTAAAGATACACAATTTAGGATTAAAATATTTTGAAATTTGGAATTATTTGGGTAAATCCATCAAGTAAAGTTGTTGTACCAAATTTTCAATTCTCATTCACCAGGTATTGGGTCCCAACAATTGTTAAATTTGCGAACCAGCCACGTGCAATGTTTGGAAGCATATAATTGTTTGAATGGTTTTTATTTTAATGAAAAGTGACCAAGAACACAAGATTTGAGAATACGATATTTAGATGTCCCAGGTTCGATTCCCGTGTCTAGTTGTAGTTTTAAATTATTTAAATGATATAAGATTTAAAGCCTAATACTCGTACAATAATTGATGCTAATCAAAGCTTTCAATATTCTGGGAATAAATTTTTAGACAACCCTAATTTTCTTTTTATAATATTAAGTATTTTCTAACTGAAATTTTTACTCAAGAGGGGTAGAATATTTTATTTTTCGAAATGCGATACAATCAGAAATTTTAATTTTTAGTGTGACCCTTATGATAAAAAACGCGCTTGACACATCTCTCCTCGAGTGATGGTAAGTTTGTGCTGATAGTGTGTTTGGAAAGTCAATCGTTAAATACTGAATTTAAAAAAATACTGATTGGTTGGGTCGGAAGTAACTTTGAGTCATGTATTAATTTTGCGCAGTTTTACTATACAACATAAGATTTAAAATTCAATTTATTGAATTTTCAAATTTAAAATTATTTTGTATAAAGATAAAATCCGTCTCAATGTGAGAGTTCATTAAGTTTTTGCAAATTCAGATGATCTTACCGAAACACATATTTATTTATTTTTGTCACTTATATTGTGTATACAATAATAATATAATTTGTGTTCTTTTATCGTAATAGATTAATATTGAGTTGACTAATATAAATAACTGCGTGTCCATCACACAAACCAAACATTCACAAAGCAACAAACTCCCTTTCGAAAAAACTACCCATTGGAAAAAGTTTAGTGGATAATGAATTCCCAAGCTAGAATCAATACAAACCATTCGCAAACATTTTCAACAGGTTCAGAAAGTTCAATGAACATAATATGTGTTTTGAAATACATGAACAGTGTTGATCTGAGATTCTCGGGACTGGTCTGATTTGATCTGTATGAAACAATCAACAACATAATTTTTTTGTTTTTGTTTTTTATAAACATATTTTAAAATCCGTTCGTACTATACGCATGTGTACTAACTATGCTAATATGATAGGTATGAGAAAGGTTAAATTTACAGAAAGTTTATCGACTTTTGCATGGGGGGGGGGAGTGGAAAAACATCCTCAGTGCATCCGACAAGGATTTGAAACCATTCGGACACTGAAGAATGTAACCAATGTACTTATATTTTAGAGGTCAATTCGATTTTGGGGATAGTGTGAAATCTATTTGATAAAAACTCACAAATTGAATTCGTACACTCCATATACCTTGAAATGTAGCAGTCTTACTTTAATAGATTACAATATGGCCCTTTTTTACAATCTGAAACATAATATACACCATTAACTATGCCAATGCGGAATTTTTTTTTAAGGTAAACGAAGATTACATTATTAAATATCATGCTCGTCAGTGTGAAAAATTCATTTACATGTTGAATTCTAAACATACACCAATTATATCCTCAAAAATGCAAACACCTCGATAAATTTACATCAATAATAGCTTGAAGCGTTACAATACAATTGATGAAGTTACCTTTCTGGACCAAAGTATGCTAGGAACAGGGTTCCCTGAAGCCTTGCATTCCAAAGTGATGGTACCTCCTTTCCTTGCCTTCAGCTGACCGTTGGATGGCGTCATGCGAATACTCGGAGGAACTGAAACACAAACAAGGAACGCATATTATGTCAGTGTGTGAGACTAAGATAATGAATGGAGTGTTTAAGGTGGGATTGTAGGGAATACGATTTAAAGACTATATTATTGCAGTTTTTATACCAAAACATTCTCTTGGTCAAAATTAATCAAATATTTCTACAGTAGAAACATAAGAGTTTAGCTTTCTTCCCATGGTGATATCAACATTGGTTGAATATCTGTCAAGGGTGTCCTGGAATTTAATGAAAACTTTTTATCTTAATTTAAAAAGTTTCTCATCTAATACCGCTATGCTCATGACAGATATTCAAGATCTGTTGATATCATCATGTGAAGAAAGCTAAACTCTGTGTTTCTATTGAAGAAATATTTTATTTATTTTGTCAAAAAGTTTTGCTTTAAAAACTGCAAATACATTGCCCTTAGCTCGCGCTCTCTACACATTCACGCAGAAATATGATACAATTCTAATTTGTCTTGCTTACGTCATCTTTAAAAGAAAGGTTATCTTATAGAGAGTTTCCGTGAGATCAAACTTGTCTCTGCAAAATGTCATTTAATTTCTAGAAGCAGCAAAATGCTGACAAGGCAAAGAAAAAGATACCTGGCACGCGCGAAGAGCTCGTAACATCTAACTGTGAAAAGTATTGGTGTTAGAGGAATGAGTCTTACAAATAAAATTCAGTTCATGATTATCATTTCGTACATTTATACTACCCAACTATTTCAATTAGGGAAAAACTTTTACACAGAGTTAAAATATGACTGTACTAAAAACCTCACTATAGTTCTTTTATTAGAAAACAATTTTTTTAAAGCAAATCAATTGGAATATGTGAATTTTAATAATATCCTCATGTATTTTAAGGCTTTTATAACAAATTCTGAAAAAATTACTGTGGTTGTCCCATTAGTTTATGAGAAACGGTGAATTGTGTTTTAGGATTTTCGAGTATTTGATCGTGGTATACATGATGCCGCTCAGATTTTTCCTGCAAGAACTTAAAAATGTGGACGTCTTGCGCGCTCGTATAGTTAATTCAAATATCATCTGCACTTTGCACGGTGCCTATAAAAATTGTGCATATTGTGATGGCTTGCATTTCTGCTTCAATCTTTACAATATCATTATAGACATTTCATAACCATTTGGTTGAACTGCGAATTTCTTGGTTTCTACTTGGTAATTTAAATAATTACAACCGGCCTCATGGTATAGTAGTCAGAGGCCTTGGCTGTTGACCTAGAGATCCCGGATTCGATTCCAGACTGGTTCCGGGGGATTTTTCTCGATGGGGAATAATTCATAAAGTCATCAGGGTTTGGTTAATTAGGCTTAATTTGGGTTAAGATTTTTATAGGCTTCGCCCAGTCATATTCACTATCATCATACCCTCCCCTGGGCAACGGTACATTAATACTGGGATAGTCTTTCCACAAACTGAGCTACATATTAGTTTACCCCAGACACACCATTATTATTATATATTATATAAATTACAACAAAGTAAACTATGATTTGTCCAGAATATTTCATGAACAATTACAAAGCTCAAGCCCAATTGTCAATAAAAAAATCTTCTGACAGCTAGAAAAATTACTAGATCTACTTTCACGTATTAATTCTTCAGGTAATGCTATTTATAGATGCCACTTTTGATAGATATTATCAACATCAGTAAAATAGTTAAATGGTATCAATTTCGTTTTCAATCAAAATAGGCTTGTATTTTATAAATTGTTATTGTTATGAGAAATAAAATATAGTCCATATATGTTTGAGCTCTTATTTGTAGGTTTTAGTAAGTAAGTTTATGTATAAGGAATAAGTTATTTATCTAAAGTAAATTTAAAAATTTTCTAAAATAAGAGGAATTCATTTGTGAGAATGTGAAGGATGTAAAAAAATCAATCAATCACCTTGGTGAGCCATATATCATCATGTTAGTCAAGGTAACTCCTTTCATACTTACAAGGGGGAGTTTTAGTCAAGAACGTTGCCACGATGAGAGGATTTACTATGTCTGGGAAATTGCATGCCATGTGCTTCATTCATAATTTAAATCTTGTTATCTTCACCGGTCCTGCAACATTGTTACTAGCATGTTTCACTACCTTTAACCCACCTTCCCAACCTCCCCATTTTACCAAACCCTGTTTTACCCCCTTTGTTACCCCCTTTGTTTGCGGGGTTGAGGGGGGTGAGGGGCGAGAGTGAAGGACGAACCATCGGCTGTATTGACAGAGTGTCGACCCGGTCTCTGATGTTGTGGGGTGAGGGGGATGTTTGGGGAAGAGTCGGGTCGATACGCAAATATTCACAGTCATCCTACCCCTTCAACCCTCTAGTCCTATCCCCCCTCCCCCACCACCACCTTATCCACAATTTAATAGAACATTCCTGATAAATAAATTGTAAACCTTTATGCAAAGAGTTGAGAGAAAAAACGCGATCAAATTTAAGATTTTTTTTTTATGTTGACCAGGTGAACTAACGACAGAACTGTTAAATAGGAAGTATATCTGTCATGCTGTGCGTTTTTTTTTCGATTTGTGAAAGGCCTACGTGAATTTTGTGTTTATTTTTCAGTATAATGATGGAGCAGTGTTTGCTTACATGAATAATTGACCAAAAGGTTCTCGCACACGTTTGTAGAGTTGTCAAGAAAGTATTTACATACCTTTTTTTTTAAATGTAATATTTTTTAAAAGTAATTTAACTGTAGGCCTACTATATCAAGTTTTGATTTTTTTTTTTAAATATAGAGTACTTGAGTAAAACTCAAGCTGAATTCATTAAATCCTATATCAACTTTTTGACTATATTAAAAATATGTAAGGTACAAATGAAATATGTTCAGACAAAAAAAAAACAAAAGCACAAGTATAGTGAAGATAAGATGACCCGCTTCATTGGCCCCGTGGTCTAACGAGATACTCTTGTAGTGGGCTAGACTGCCGATTACAGGAGGATCGAGTTTCATATCTCGGTGGGGTGTGATGAGGGAGGTTTTCCAAAACAGATTTTAAATCTGCCTTCACGCAAATGTGGGAACACTTCCTATTAATATAACCTTCCATATCCCTAAAACCATTAATTTAATTAGTACATAAGCGAGTAACACGAACGGGTACTAAGTCACGGTGCTAAAAAAAAAGAGAGACGATTGATGATCGCGGGACTCTTGATAAATCTAAGAGTTTATCGGGGCCCAGAAAGGCTGCCAGCCTCTGACCTAAGGTATCACTCTTACAATAAACTGGGACTACTAGTAAAAGGGATATTGGGGTTCGAATCCCAGTCGGCTATACTGAACTTTTTTTCATGCATGGTCTCCGCTTTACCTTATCAAAATGCAGGTATACTTCTTCTAAATACAACCTTGCCAACACCTAACACATAAATGTATTTAGTTAATAAGCAACATAAATGAATGAGCAGTAAAATACGTCAATAATAAAATAAATCAAAGCCGAAAATAAATAAAAGGCATAATCGTCAGCATAATTTGAACTAGAACGAGATTAAATATATACTTCTTCAGTAAATTATTTTAACACCTTACAGTGGGATTGTAGGAAACGCATGTTATGGGCAGTAATTTTCTCAGTATTTAAATCGATTTTTTTTTTCAAAAGAAATCAAATAATTTTTCATTACAAATACAAAGTTCAATTTTCTTCACCTGGTGACCTTAACAGTATTTTTAAATAATATATGTCAAGGGTGTCCTGGAATTTAACGACAACTTTTTCTTTTTATTTAAAAATTTTGTCATCTAATATCGCAATGCTCAACAACTGTTGATATCACCATGTGAAGAAAATTCAACTCAACGCAACTACTGAAGCAATATTTTATTTATTTTGGACAAAAAAGTTCTGCTTTAAAAACTGCAAAATTACTGCCCTTAACTCGCGTTCCATACACTACCACCTTAACCACGTTATGGGTAAACATTATGAATGTGGGAGGATTAGAGGGGAGGGTGTTGAACATCGCACCTGCTCGGTTATCGATTACCTATCCTTCAAAGTCAGAACTTGTAACACACCCCCTTTCAATTTTCTCTTCCCCGCCACGTCTTACTACCTGTTTGGACTATACGCATATATTTTAATTACATTTTATGTGGTAGGGATGAGTAAAGTATAATATGAAGGAAAAGTGTCTACATATACGTGGAGGATAGTGACAAACAATTTAAAAAAAAAACACCTTATTTCACTCGGTCATAATTAAAAAAAGTTTGAATTTTTTTAATCATACATACCTATCAAGCTAACTAATTACAACACCATCCGACATATTAACCAAATAATCCTAACTCAGTATAGGTGCAGAACAGAATCAATACCGGATATAAAGATTAAATTATGTTAAAAGTATCTTCAAAAATTATCAAACTCTAACAAGGGTCCCTTGGTTTTGTAGTCAATCCCTTTAATACCTTAACCAATTTACACATACACAGTACAAATTCTCGGGAATCGACCTCGTATTCTTCAAAGTAATGATTAATTCACGGCCCAATTTTATTAATTCAATTGTTACACACTATGAAAATACAATCGTACTTATATTATAATATAATATATTGAAGATTGTGAGAAAATCCCACAATCTGTTATCAGTTAATTGGATAATAAATATGAAACACTATTCAGAAATAGACTATGCATAAATTTCCAATTTAAAAAAAAAACTTCATTAATATATTACCTTAACCTTAAATGATTATTACTTTCTCTCGACCTTATAAAAAGAGAAGTATTTTGATCGCAATCAAAACTTGAACTAGAGATGTTGACGTTTCATGACCCCCTGAAACCAAAAAAGTTGTTTTTGCGATGCCATTTGTTTGTATCTTGAACTAAAGAGTCAAAACCTTTTTAATGATTGGGCTAAGATTTGGTATCTAGGATTTTCCTAAGGTCCCACCGAGAGATATTTGGAATTAAATATATAACCCTGAAACTAATGGTAGTTTAATAGAGGGCAAAAAAATATAAAATCGATTCTCTTAAAATTCGCTATAAATATATTGATTACATTTTTCATCCAGAAACCGTTTATTAAAATTACAAACAAAATGACAATTTTAATTTTCCTATGAGAATGAATTTGAGGGTATTATACATCGGTAGAAATTTCCAATTTTGATCATACCTCCTGAACTATTTGAGGTACGAAATAACTTTTAATTGTAAAGATGTAGTACTATTAAATATGAAACGCTTTTAAATATAAGATTATATTGAACTTTAAAAGTAAAGTCTTATAAATTTATTGCTGAAAAAATATGTAGAAGCTATTACACATTTATTGCTGAAAAAATATGTAGAAGCTATTACACACTCAGTCGGACATAGCGCCACTAAAACCCAAGGAATAAGGAATTACTTTAACACATAAGACTTTGGAACTCCATTAACTAATATAAATATTCTTTACAACCAATAAATGTATAAAACATTACTTTTGAAATCAAAGTCTTATCTTATATTTAAATTACGCTCCTTACTATAATTGGGTTTTTAGAATGTTTTCTAAAATATTATAAAGCTTGTTCGAAATATAGTTTTATAAAAAAATTATTTCTGAGTCGTAGACAGACAAAGATTTTTTATAAAGTACTTTAAAAAATTATATTGATTGTTATGGTCTTTGGTGAACAAAGAGTCTTCTATTCATTCAACACTTCTGTAACATTGTATATAATTTCATTTATGATATTTGGTTTGTGTTTATGCAGCAATGTATATTAATTAGTTTCACAAATCTTAACGAGCTTTTAGTAAATGTCTTTATTTTAAGATTAAAAGAGAGAAATATTGTGTGGTGCAACGTACCCATTTTTTTGTCAAAATAAACGTACAATTCTATCTATAGTATAAGAAACTCCTCAGACACCTATTTTGATTTAAAAACTTTAAACAATTTTAGAAATATTAAAAAAAACCTTACCCTTAAAATGTTTTATCCTGAAAAAAGTATACGATTTTATTTGCTGTCAAACCCTCCATAGATATCAATTTTCTAATAAAAAAATTCGAGCCAATCAACTATCGGTAAGCCTGACATAATTTGAGGGCTAGATTTAATATAAATCATAAAAGAGATTCAAGACTTGACAATATAACGTATGAATACTTATTTGAAAAAAATCCATAGTAAATTTTGGCTGTAGACTTGGGGAGGGATAAACATAAATGTACGTCCCAATTTATTTATTTTTTGGTTAGTGGAAGGGGGGGCACACAAAAATGTCAATATCCATAATAAAGGCGTTGTCTAGAATGTTCCCGATTACAATTCTTTCTTTATATATATTTTTTTTTTCTAAGCACAGCGTTTTTTTATCCGTTCACGTTATATGTATGTACGAGCTACACTCATGTATTATCGATGATAAATATTTAATTTACAGTAGGTGTACCTCCATTGGCGTGGAGGGAGAACGTTAAATCAAATGGTAAAAAAAACCTGAGCACACCCAAATGGGTTTCGAACCTCAATATCCCCATCATCGGTAGCCCAGTATGTCGCGAGAACGACTCCTTGGAGCATTCGACCACTGAAAGGGTTTATGAAAAAGATAAAAAGGTTATATTTTCTTTGATTATGACTATACATTCTAGTAGTTTCTCTCCCTTGCCATAAGGGTGTGATGACGTCACGCAATTGATGTGATTGACGGGGTGATTGATTGGCGAAGAGTGCGCTACACGGAACTTCGCTTTGTACCGCCAAATAAAGAAACGCTACTGCTTGTTGCTTACCAGGCGGTAGTTGGCTTCGTTAGCGGTCGGAGGCGCGTAAGTTTGGAGTGGTTTGCTCCGAGTATGCTTCCCGAAAAAAAAAAAAAAA
>CABFWB010002662.1:26395-39794 GCA_902151455.1 Timema bartmani | reverse complement strand
AAAAAAAAAGAAAGAAAAAAAAAAAGAAGAAAGATTCTCGGCTAGCAAAGACAATCCCTTTCCCTCCTGACTTCAATATCGACGTGGGTAACTCTGAAATAGCAAATAACGCGGTGAAGGGCAAGTTATTGGAGATTGGAAGATGGGGATGGAGTGGTGAGTTGAAGCGCATTATTTTTAACAAGCGGAAAGGGTTTATTTGCCTAATTTCAAGTTTTTTTTTTTGCTCGTGGAACAAAGTAGGACTTTTTATGCTAAATATAAGATAAAAAAAACCCAAACCCATGTAATTCTTATAGTTTTCACGGAGGCGACAAGCAAAAGTTGATTTGGAACCGTACTTAAATTAAACTCCTACTGGGGATTCACAGCTTTGCCGAAAAACACGTTGTCATGTGAAGATAACTAAACCAATCACAAGACTTCCGCCTCATTGGCACGAGCTGTTCTGATAAAGTTCTACTCATCTCTATTTCACATACAGCGTGTGAATTGCTGCGTCACTCCAGCACATTCTGCTTTTTATTTTCGGCAAACGTGTGAGTCAATCTTTAATCACAATTACCTCGCTCACTCAAACCACCCCTACACAACCCTTGGCAAATCCTTAGCACCATAAAGGTTGAATTTCGATTCGATCAGGATGTTTTATTTTACTAACAAGTCTTATTTACAAGTTCTTGGTAGGCATTCCACTTAGCTAATGGTTAAGGATAGGTGAGATAGAATTTGGAGGAAATGAACCTGCATTTGTGCGGAGTAATAATGTTAAGCTATTTTAGGGTAAAAAATAAGTCATTACAGCCATTAGGGACTTAAATTCCGATCTCCCTGTCAATGAATAATACAATTTAGAATAAAATGCACACGAATTGCGTAGAGAGAGGATCTTAAACAATTTAGGTCACTAGAAATGTATTTTTGTATTTATCGTTAAAATTATTATCATCCTTTATTTTTCAAAATTTATTTTAAAATTATAATACTTTAATACGTTCATAGTATTATCGGGTAATTCATCCTCCTTCCAACAATATTTACCCCCTGTAATCCCCCAATTCAAGGTCCCTGTTTTTTTAAATTTTAAATATTCAATATCTTGGGGATATTTGGAATTTCACCCCTATATTTAGGTAGATATTTCAACTTTCCACTACACGGAAAATGTTTGATTCTATATGCCTTAGAAACTTTTGGGGGGAAACCATTTCCCCCATTTTATAATCCATTTTAATTTTTTTTCTTTTAACGTTTGCTTGTAGTGACTACTATACCTGTGTGACAAATTTCAATTTTCAACTAAAATTATAAGTTTTTTTTTTTACTTAAGCTTTGGAAGTTCCAAAAACCCCCCTTAATTCACCAGACCCAATTTATAAACTTACAAATTTTCAAGTATTGTTTATGTGTTTGGAGTAATCTCACTAAATTTATGTAAATTTTAATTTTATATCCCTCCTTTTTTGCCAGAATCACATTTTAAAACTAGACATTATAAAACTTTATTTTGTTAAATAGAGTGGTCCCAAAAACTTCCATCCAAGGTTAAGATTCAAGCTACCTTTTTGTAAGTAGATGTTTCTATTAGTTTTGCTAAGCCCTCTCCTCCAATGGCCTCAACTTGAAGTTTGAAATTTCATATTTTAAGACTTATTTAATTAATTATCTGGTGTGGCTTGCCAAATTTCAATTATCTACATTCCCAATTAATTATAATTTATAGACTCACATAACTCCCTAATTCCTGGATACCCATTTTTTATATTCCTCATTTTTAGACTTTTCTGGCTGTGTGTGGGGGAGGGCTTCTAGATTTTCAGCTTTCTAGGACTTTTTAAGTGTGTCCGAACAATTCATGTCCAAGCAAGGACACGTCCTTCCTTTTATATAAAATATAATTCTATCAAAATTGATAGCTTCATATCAGATGACTTGATATGTACGTAAAAATAAATGTAATCATTCTTCTATTTGTTAGATAAATTTGTTCTTATGAATATTGAACTGCACATTTTAGATTAAGATTTACTTTCTAGAACTTATAAAAACAGATTTTAAATCTCTAGCTCAGCAAGGGCTGATACCAAATAGTTTAAACTAAAATATTGAAATTTAGTGATTTTTTTCTCGATGGCAGGAACATATTTTTCTTACCAGTAATGGGTCCGAAAACTTCCCCAACCCCCCTTTTTTTTAATACAAAACTTTAGCTTTAGGATTTATTAGATAGTAAAATAGACCCACACGTATCGCATATCATATTGTTATGTAATAAACATAGTACAATCTTTGAATATTATTTTCATTTTATGGCCTTGAATGGGAGGGGAATATATCGTTTGTTACCAGAAGAGATATTGCTCTCTTAAGAATGTCTGAGTACAAGCAATTTCCATATCTCCCCTGTGAGCAGGGCCTAGGGGTTGAAACCCTAGCTATTCTGCAAGTTGTTCCTGCCCCATTTAACACGCTGAAGATGTGCACAACATGTGTCTTGACAAGAAACTATGGGGGGAACAGAATCCATCCCAAACAAATATGCTTATCTCACTATCAAATGAGCCAATAAATGCAGGAAGAGGACATGTCCAAATTTTAATGAATATTAATAATGCATTGTGCCTTTCTACTACTTGAAAAATAAAATCATTTAACATAATATATGAAATAATCATATTTATGATTTAAGAAAAATATTAATTTAATCACAAAAACTAATGTGTTATTTAAATTGGACATGGCTCCTTTATTTCTCAAGTTATTCAGACGTATAACCCCCATTTGCAAGTATCCTTTTGCTTTATCGTTCCAATATTTGTTCATGTTCAGTGGAGAAGGCTTTGCCCCAAGTAATACTGTTATTTATTAGATAAGTAAAGCCAATTAAATAAATTATAAATCCAAAATTATAATATTGGTATTTGATACTATTTTGAGGATATTTAAAAAAGTTGATAAACAATAATATACAAGTTTATTTTTGTAAAATTTTAGAATATTAAAAAAAGGTATGAAAGAAACGTACAAACCATAATGCTTTAGAATTCCTCTATGTTTAATTGGATGGCCTTAAACCATAGTGAACAATCAGCCAAAACCAATGTTTTTCAAAAAACAGCTTCAAAGTTGAATAGCATACAGCATTACCAACCTCATGGCAAAACAATAAATTATGTTACTGTTTGGTCTCTTGTTGGCGTACGACATAGTGCACTGTGGCATAAGAAAGAGGACAAAATTCTGAACAAGATCACATAAAAAACTAAATATGTCTATTTTTGGAGATAGTTCACTCTGGCATAAGGCCATCCAATTATCCGTAGGCACTAAAATTATTTTAATTATACGTTAAAGAGAATAATAACGAAAATGCCAGTATGTTAAAATATAAGTGTATTCTAGTAGAGAAAGAATAGTAAATAATTGAAAAATATAATCCAATAACATACCCTGCCAGGATTCGAGCGTTGACCTCCTCTAAACTAGTTTATCGGACACCTTTCCTTCTTTACCAAGATCGTTCCAATACCCTCCTGACTTCCAAGAAGTACACGGCGACTAAACGCGCAAGACGATAGATAAGACAGCCGAGATGAAAAAGCAACGATCCAGATGGGATGTGTCAGAGGTTAAAAGATCAGGTCAGTCATGAAGAGGGATCTAGAACCATCAACACCTCCAAACCGCCCACCCCCTCCCCCTTTTAAGCACGGTCGGTTTGATGGCCTGTATTCATCACAGGCCACGGAACAGTTCACGTAGATGGGACGATGGGGATAAAGCTGGCCAGATGACCTTCCACCGAGTCTAACGGCCCATGTAACCATTTCAGAGTTCTAACCTTCAAATAAACCCTTTTCATTACTTGCAAGGCTGATGACAGTAACTTTAGAGATTACGACTCATTTTCCAATGGTTAATCTTGAATGAGTATAAAAGTATGCTTCACGAAACTGTCAGTATGGAAAAAAACATACAATTTTAATATGGACCAATATCAAACAATTTTAAAACCAAGGTATATTTCATTTTCAGTTAATGCTAAAAAAGGTTTGTCTCATTAATAACAAAGTCCAGAATCAAGTGAAAACCCGTAATTTTAAAATACGTAAAAAAAACCAAGTGAAACTTCGTAATTCTAAAGAAACAGGAGATAGAAATTTACCCTTAGATTTATACTCCTTAAGGCTGTGACAAAAAAGGGATAACATTTAGCTATATGAAGATAACTAAAACATTTTGCTTTTGATTTAGGCCTAGTTTTAATATCATACAAACATACAAATGTTTAGGGAAAACCGCAATCGGTAAAGTATTATGTAAAAATTTGCTCATTTCTACTTTTACTGGCATGTTTATTCTTCTTCTAACTAAAATAGCCACGGGTTGGTTTGATGTAATTTCTATCCATCCGATGTGTGACATGCACCCAGCTCTTGGGCTGGTTAGCGTTGCGTGCACCAACCAGTGTAAATCCTATGCACTAAGTGTGACGGTTCTACATTTCATTCCACACTGAGTTTCCATGACGAACGTGAAAGGGCCAAACAATTTTGATGGAAAGGTATTTTCACATACACCCCAGGATTATTTTTCATGCCACAACTGACATGGAACCGTCGGCTTTACTTCCCCTCTAAAAGAAGTTGTGCTATGGATTTTTATTGCTCGAGAAAAATCAGTTTTGCCTCAACTTGGTTTGAACCCACGAGCATCGAGCCCTGAGGTGAACACTTAAGACCATCGATGTACACAAATTTATATTAAAACCATATTTTTAATAGTCAGCGCTATGATGTAAATTGAGCCGGAAAAAAATGTGACCAGCAACTTTGCTCAAGCAGGAAGAGGCGTTTTACTACCGGTGGCGGGATTTTGGGTTTACATATTTGCTAGGTGTACCGAGATAAATTATCTTAGCATTTGTCAACTTTACTTACACGCAAGTGAGGTTACACTTCTTCTAAATTATAACTCTCTCTTTCCTATCTAATTAGTGTAAATATGAATGTGACCTTGGACGGGTAGGAAAAACACGGTACACATAGATTTAATAACTTTCGGTAACATATTCACATCATTAGTTGTTACACATGTTCAATTAGTTTTGATTTATTTTTTCTTTTGGCTATATTAATAATTTCCTGAAGATTCCAATCTAGTGTAAAGGATTTTCTTTTTGGCAAATGGCCGAAAATAAATAAAATTATTCAGCACTAAGGATAAATAAACCCCCTCCCTTAAAAAAAACACACACAACAACAATGAATCCCTCAACAACACTTTTAAATAAACTAGAGGGAATGGTTTGGGGCGGGTGGGGAATTGGCATGTTTTTTGTTGATTTTATTTTCTTCCGAATACTGCGAATTTATTTATAAGATGTAAATACGCGATGGTTTGTAAATGTTCAAAGTCTGTGTGCGAAATACAATTTAAACTGAAAACATGTAGAAGGGAGTCGTGTAAAGAGAAGGGAGCGTGAAAGAGATGCAGTAACAATGTAGCCGGAATGAAGTGCAAGTATAAGGGAGGCAATAACTGTTTCATGGTATGTTTTGTCTGCGAAATAGACATTTTTTAGGAGAAAAAAAATGGAAAAATTGGTGGAGGGGGAAGAGGAGAGGGCAAAGAGGTCTTTTGAGTTTTTTAGGGGCAATGCTTGGTACTATATTTCTACTAAAACGTCATAGATCATGAGAAAGAAAAATCCATACTCTCGTTTTCTCCCCTTTCTAATACGATATCTGTAAGAGATGTTATTTCAATAGTCATTTATACTATGCATTATTATTATGTTAAGGTTATGTATTTATATATTAAGGATGTGCAAAGCCTTAAAAAAGTCGAATTGGCTTCGATATAATTCGTAAACTTCGACTTAAGTTCAAAAAATAATTTTATGCTCCGAAAGTAAAAAAAAAAAAAAATTACCAATGAAAATATTGACAGTTAAAATACACATGTATACCTACTCATTTTTTTTCATTTTTACTGTAATTTACAAATTAATATTCACATTTCAGACATTTGTAGTAATCGAATTACATGTTGAAACTGTAAAGTTATTTACAGTAGGCTATCTACTAAAGATTAAATCTTTTACACATGTTCATACCAAATCAATTTGTTCATGTTGTTTAAAGTTTAAAATTATACAGAGTGTTCCCGGGTTAAACAACTAAGCTTTGGGACGTGATAGTGGATGACAAAAAACTAACTCAAAATGTATTTTTTAAGATTTGCTTGTTTAAGCTTCTTTCTCACGAAAACAGCAAACAACTAAATAAAAATATGCTTTTCTGCAGAGGTCATCGGCAATGGCTTGATATTAATTTTTCTGGAAGGTGGATTGGTCGTAATGGACCTGTGGCTTGGCCTCTGCGCTCACCTAACTAAACACCATTATTTATTTTTTTTGGTATGGGGAGCTCTCAAGCAAGAAATGTCTGAAGAGCTTGTTGATGACCTTAAATCATTACAACAAAGGATAAAGCAAGCGTACGTAGAAACAACAGTCGCACAATGTCTGTCAGCCCCTTGTTCTGTCATTGATAGGTTCAATGCTTGTCTCCGGGCTGGAGGCCGTCAATTTAAACAAAATAAATAGATTATTTTATTTAATACTTACCAATTTTGTTTTTATTTAGTGTTTGACTGTTTGCGTGAAAATAAAGCAATAACGAGATCCAAAATAACATTTTGAGTTAGTTTTCTGATCCACTAGCACCTCCCAAAGTTCAGCCGTTTAACCCGGGAACACCCTGCATATTTGCAGCAACCATAAAAAAATTATATATGTTGCTGTCCTTGAAAATATATGTAATGTGACTTCCCCTATTTCCCCAGTAACCTTCATATAACTCCAGTGAAATATGTTTAGTTTAGTTTTAAACGTATATTAATATAAAAATACCTTGAATATTTGTCTTGGAGTATAATTAGATTTGAATCAAAATTTTTTTTTTAATGAAGAGAGAATATGTTATGTTAAAATTCCACGATTTTCATGGCAAATTTCAAAAAATTGTTGAAATTACTTTGCGGAGAAAGTTAAGCAAAACGTGTCTACTGAAGAAATATTTTATTTAGTTGTTTCATAAAAAAAAAAGGTAGTTATTATTATATAAATGATATACTATTCACCTTAACTCCCGTCTCCCTCCATTTCAACTTAAGTCCCTATTTCCTAACGAGAAATCGATGAAGTTTTATGTAATATAAGAGAGAGGAAAGCGGAATCTACTCTTAGGACACATTTTTACACCTCATAGTGAGTTTTATTTAGTATTTTGGAATACTGGTGTGTCATACGCATTTATCTCGAAATCCCAGGTGTAAAAATTAATAGGGGATGTTAGACCGCGGTGACATTTGAATAATCAGTCCCAATAGAATATATGATTGATTAAAACACACGCAGTAAGCAACATAATTAGATAGGATTGTCAGCGGCACAGCTTTGGCACGTCATCAGAAGGATGTGTCCTCGTAAAGTCAATAATCACACATATATAATAGTGCGAGAGCCGTCAACTGCGTCGTTCTACACACAACGGATGATTCCCAATAGGCTTAACACCGTTACAGGAGGCATTGATTGTAAAAGAGGTGGTGGGGTGGAGGGTGGAGAGAGTAAAAGTGTAATCCGAGTTGTCGACCAATAAGGAAAAGCCACTCGTTATGACAATGGACGAGAGTTCGCTCGTTAATTTGCCCTCAAGCAGACTTGTTGAAATGAGCCAAGCCATGGATTTGCAAGAGGAGGAAATATCACTTCCTTTATAAAGAGGTGCTAGAAAATTATTCCATTGATGAACGAGCGAAAGAGATATCACTTACTTTAAAGTAGAGGTTAGAAAAATATAAATGGATAAACGAGAGGAGGAATAACACTCTATTTATAGCTAAGGGGCTAGAAAAGTACCCATGAACGAAAAAGAGGAGGAAATACAAATTACTTTATAAATAGGAGGTAGAAAAATACCCATGGATGAACGAGATGAAGAAATAACATCATATTTACATCGAGAGATTAGTAAACTACATCATGGATTAACGATAAAATTAAATTATACTTAATTTATAACAAGGGTCTAGAAAATGATTCCAATGATGAACGAGAGGAAGATATATCACCACCTATATAACCAGAGGCTTGAAAAAATATACCATGAATGAATGAAATAAGGATATATTACTTCAAAAGTTGGGTAACCTGGTGGTCTAGGGGCAAGGTGTCAAGACTTCTGTGCTGAGGGTCTGGGGTTCAATCCTCGGTCCCGGCACAGATTTATCTGATTGCCAAACCCTTCCTTCACCTCTGACAAGATGTGTATTAATCACAACTTGTGAATGTGAGGAATGCCAGGCCTCTACCGTGGTTTGGATTCCACGTTAAACTGTAGGTCCTCCATTTCATCTCACAATCATCCTACCATTGCACATTAGCGTAAGTGCGTATAACCCGATCGGGTAGTAAGACGCGGTGCTAATAATAATAATACTTCAAAAGTTGTTAAGTTTTAAGGGGGAAGTAAGGCGGTGAGTTAGGTATAACCTTGGGTGACGTTGCTAAGGTCACGTTAATCTCACTTTAATTGTGCAAGTAGAGACTCCCTTGTTTGTGTTGTATTTTCTTGTAGCTCATGAAGTGAAATGGTGGTGTCAGGCCTTTTCAAGTATAAATTATCATGAGATACAAGTTTCAGCAACGCCGGCTCCAGGCGTGGGATTAGAATTATCCATATATACCGCAGGCGCGGAAGGTAGAAGTGCGTGTGTGTGTGTGTGTGTTTAGCTATATTCGTAGAGGACATTAGTTTTATAAGAACGTATACAAAACATCGAGTTACAAATCCAATAGTTGTTTCGTTTAAGTTATATTGTGAAAATTTGAAGTACTGATTTTGAAAAATGATTTACTGTCTAGAAGAGAGAATCGAATTGTTGGCTCTGTGTGGAGGCGAAAATCAATGTGCTTGAAAAACGGCAGCAACTTTCAACCAAATACATCAAGATAAACACTTATGGCATATTTATGTTTTAGATCTTGTTTCAAAATTTAGAGAAATTCAATTTGCCACAAAATAGGTTTACATTTAAATATAAACAAATTTGTTTGGCTTTTAAAATACCCACAAATGCGTTATTAAACATAATTATATATTATATCCATAGCATAAAACTTAATTTATGGCCCAATAGCAACTAGGATAAAAATACCTCTCATGCCATTTAATGTAACAAAATATTTTAGTCAGAAAAACAATTTTTTGATGCTGATTGAACTTCAGCTACGTGATATTGATAACTCTAGAATATATTTTAAAGTGCATGAACCATATAATACAAAGAAAGGATTGAAGAAACTTTCCCACCATTCCACTGTGTACTTAGGAAACATTTGGTATCATTAATCATAGATATGAGGTTTTGCTGAGCGTCCAAAAAGCAATTATTATTAGTGGTTAAGCTACGTCTCAAGTTAAATGCAACGTGTTCCGAATGGGTGCTCTGATTGACGTGTTTTTGTTGTTCGAATAAATTCACACTAAAAAAATATTTGAATGCGAGTTTCTGTAAGAGGTTTTTATAAAAACATATCTAGACATTGTTGTTGAAATATTTAACTAAGAATCCATCTAGCCAATATTTGGGGGGGATAGACCACCTCTATGGTTTAGTGTTCAGAGCTCCTGGCTAAAGATCCATAGGTCTCGGGTTCGATCCCCAGTGCTTACAGATTTTCTGTGAAGCAGTGGGTTTGGAACATGGTCAGACTCGGCCTCTTGAGGACAAATGAGGAGCTACTTGAATTAAAAAAAAAAAAGCAGCTCCACTCTATAAAACTGAGATTAATGGCCCAAGGGTTCGTTTTTCTGACACTTTATCGACTGAAATTGTCACTATCTTCGCAAGCAGACAGCGGCCTCTCGGTTGATCTGTCTCGATTTCGGTCTGATGCCATAGAGTTTATAGTACATAATGGTTTTAAAAATACTTTGTCATTAGTGACATAAGTTGTATAGATTAAGGTGGGGTGAAAAAGAGCGCTAGTTAAGGTATATGCTTTCACAGTTTTGAATAAAAAAGAATCTTTCTTGATCAAATTATATCAAGTATTACTTCAGAAGATATTTTTTGTTTAATTTTCCAACAGTAGAAATCATAGCAGTTCTTGAATATTTGTCATGAAGATAGAGCTCCATTTGAACAAGACTTTTTATTATTTTTTTAAAAGTTTATGTTCAAATGCCACTATTATTAATAAAAAAACTTTTAAACAAAAATTGTTGTTTTGAAACAAACGTATCTACTAAAACTGTATTCGATTTACTTAGACTCCATAAAAAGTTCTATAAAAACTGCAAATATATTTATCTTATTTGTTAATTGTAAGAGAAAAGAGATAACATTTTATAAAAAAAATTCCCTGTCATTAAGAAGATGGGAAGAAATATTGGTTTAAAATAACTTCTAATATGCTCAATCAGGAATGGATACCCGGTCTCCCAGAACAAATTGAGGAGTGCTTCTGCAGACGTTTCCTCGCGAATAATGGAGTATTCAAGTGCATTTTTAACCAATGATTGTATAGTGATTAATGTTATCTTAGTCTGAAGACCCACAATAGTCCTAATTGTATCACTTTTTTGATAAACTTCTTTATAACTTATCGACCAATGTGGCATCTTTATTATCACAATATTCTTTTGTGTGCCCAGTCATGAAAAGAAATCCTGCATTAGATACAGTTGGAATAGCTTGTCCAATTATAACAAGAAAAAGGGATTAATATTAATGGCATCTACGTCAAAATATTGATTCGTCTGGCTTACACAACCATTTCAATTTATCTTAGCTCTCCCCTTTTAAAAGATCGAACCTGTCTGAAGGCTTAATGGAGAAATGCCGATACTAGAATAAAGTAAAATTTGATTAATTATCACAATTGGGGTTGTCTAATATTAATATATAACTATATGTTACTCTCGAAAGGAAGGTTACTTCTTAAAATAAGTGGAGGTTGTTTTAAAATAAAGTTATATGGGCCTAAATTGAACGAGAAAACGAAAGGCGAATTAAGTCAGTGATTTTGCAGTTTTGATAGCAAAAACTTTTTTTGCCAAAATAAATATAATATTACTTAAGTAGAAACATTGACAGTATATATGAAAGTTTTTTCAGGTCGTTCAAAATGGTGGACATTGACGCCATCCCCATTCCAACACCACCCCACTTACCCCATTCCCGGCACCGCCCCCAACCTGCTGCCAACTCTACGCCACCCCCGGACGCCCTTCCGACCCCTCCACCATGGTTCGACCCCAACCTGGTTTGTCAATCCTATTTGCCTTCCCACCCGATCCTACGCCGCACAAGCACCCCTGGTGTCTTTCAACTAGTGATGGGCACAATCGAGTAATTCTAAGAATCGAGTAATTACTCGATTCTCTTTAAAAAGAATCGAGTAATCGAGTAAAATTACTCGAGTAATTTTTAGCAAATCATCTACTCGAATCGTCCCGTGGCAATCGGTTGGACAATATTACTCGGAAGTCTTGCAATGGAATTCGATACTAATAACAAGTCCATACATAATCTCTTCCTGTAGAAGGCACTCGACACTGACCTCCACCCCGTTATTTTCATGTTTCACTTTACATCTACAGTCAATATGAAAGTATGCGTTTTAAGAAATGTCTCACAAATAAAAATTGTTTTGTGCTCTTTTTAATAAAATAAACTTTTCTTTAAACGTTCATGTTAAAGAAATTGATAATAATTGTACCTTTTTAAAAGTGAAAATAATTGTTTTTTTTGTTTTGTATCTTACTCTAATTAGTTTCAATTTATAAATAATCATATTTTACTAAGGAGAAATTAAAATAATTAAGAAAGACAATATCTAGTTTCATCAATGCGATTGTGAAAATAAGACTGCCGAGGTGCCGAGTAAAAAGAATCGAGTAACTTTCATCGAGTACTTTTGAAAAGAATCGGAAATGTGATACGCTTAGTTAGTAGCATGCTTTTCGATTGTGTACTTTACATCTACGAGTAATTTGTATTGAGAATGCATGTGCAACGTTTAAACCATAAAGGGTCATTTTTGCGTGGCAGCGGAAACTGTCGATGAAAAATGAGCTCTAAGGGAATATACCTTTTAAATGGAAATAGCATGGTAAACAGTCTAGCCAATAAGGTCGATTCTTACTTATCTGGTAAGAAAAGAGAAAATAAAAGAATAACACGGTCCGAGTAAAGTTACTCGAGTTATCCCGGAAGAATCGAGTACTCCCGATTACACAACACAATCGAGTTACTCGATTATTTTTACTCGATTGTGCCCATCACTACTTTCAACTCAATTTACAACGAGTGTGACCCAAACACGTCAGGACCTGCTTCCCCTTTCATCCTCGTCTACCAGCCAGATTATGCGTGCCACCTCTCTCTCTCTTTTCCTTCTACTCGCTTCTTCTCCGAACCAGTATTGATTATGAAGTCCCAGGTTCAATTCCGAGTATGGCGGAAGCACAGCAAGACTTAATGGTCCCCAGATTCGATTCCAAGTACGAGCTAAAGCGTGCAAGAACTGAACTGGTTCCGCTAAGAGCAACCACAAAAGACGCCTCTCCGCTCCCCGTATCCTCTATATAGGGCCATCCCCTCCAGAGAAATACTGGTGTACTTCATCAACCAAGATTACGTCTACACCAGGTAGCATAACCCCGAGGTTCGCAGGAATGGTGAGACAACTAATTTCCTCTCGCTCCAATCGCTCTGACCCACATGTACACCTAAATAGTTCTAGACCCAGCTTCCGCGCTCAATCTCCCAATTCCATTTTTCCTTTCTACATTCTCCTGGCCCCTAACACCCGATTCAATTAATAGCGTGTCCACCAACTTACCCAAACATTCCGGGTTCGATCCCTGGTATTCTGGAGTGTCAATAGATACCATCCTCACGGACGTTAATTGTCCTGATGTGGTTTATATCAATGACTGCCACCATACCTAGTAAAATTTATAGAAAACTAGTGGACCCGACAGACGTTGTCCTGCCTGAAAGTTGGCTTTTAGTTTGGGTGGCATAGTTGATTTTGATGATAAAACAAATACTATGTGATCATCAAAATTACGAATTCACAATGAACTCCAATTAGTGAGTAACACAAATATTACAAACTCAGTGTTTGTCAAGACAACATACAAAATAAAACATCTTTTCATTTTTGGAATTTTGCCCACAACTCCATAAATATCAGCTGTATCGAAAAACAAACATAGCTATGAATTATTCTCAGAAGTTCAATTATTCATGAACTTTCAGAAGGTTTTAACGGTCAATTATTAATATTATATTCATTATTATAAATATTGGGGGTGGT